>JAHWFP010020232.1:66544-90018 GCA_023313725.1 Lithobius niger
ATTATTATTATTATTATTATTATTATTATTATTATTATTATTATTAACTATAATTAATGCACAAAATGCTCTTTGGAGTAAAATCTGTAAAATCAAAACACCGAGCAAGAATTTAATAAATGAGTATAAAAACATGAAAAAAAAGGTACTGAATTGCACTAAACATGCAAAAGAGGAGTACTACAATAAATATTTCTATGAAAATGATAGTATGAAAGTAAGAAAATTTGGAATACATTAAATAACATAATTGGCAAAAATACGAATCGAGTAAACATTGATAAACATTTTAAAGAAACTTTTAAGAATATATCAATTAAAAACGTTTGCAGTAAAATGGCAAAGCACTTTTTGGAACAACTACCAAAACTTCAAAACAATAAACTAGGAAATATTAAAAATAAATAAAAGATTTGTGTTAAGCAGACTTTCATAGATGATCATAGATGGCCCAAAATTTATGAATTGTTAAAAATTATTAATGATTTGAAAATGTAATTCTCTACAGGACATGATGGCTTTTACATTGCATTTTATCGAAACAAACGAAAACACTGTTAAATTTATGAAGTTTTAATAAATTCAATCATTGACACAGAAATTTGGCCTGATAAATTAAAAATGCAAATAATCAAATGTTAAGAAAGGAAATAAACTGGACTTTGATAATTATCGACCAGTTGCACTTCTGCCTGTTTTAAATAAAATTATTGAAAAGTTTTTGCCACAAGAATCGAAAGCTTTCTACTTAAGTTTAATATAATTAGAAAAAAACAATATGGCTACCAAAAAAAAAAGCACTATTGGTGCATTAACGAGAATAAATAATAATGTTACTAGGGCACTTAATGAAGGAAAATTTGTTAGTGCAATTTTTATTGACCTGATAAAAGCATTCAACATGCTAGACAAAAACATCCTCATGGAAAAACTTTACAAAATTGGCCTAAGAAGAAAAATGCTTAAATCCTAATTAGTTATCTAAATAATAGAAAATGTAGTGTAAAAATTGATAACACATGTAGTGAATGGTTATATAGATGTAGAATATGGGGTGCCACAGGGTTTAATCTTAGGACCACTGTTGTTCATTCTTTACCTAAATGATTTAGACGAAATAACCTGAAACACATACCTAACATTATATGATGACGACATCTTTATGCTATCAATAAACACAAATGAAACGGATGTGATAAAAAACCTACAAAACGACTTCGATACAATTAACCAATACTTCGTTGAAAATGAACTATATATAAGCAAAGATAAAACTTGTTATTTACAAATTTCAACTTCCCATATGAAAGTTAACATTAAGCTGCATGAAAATAATTGTAACAATTTTGAGAACTGTAATTGCCCATTCCTAAATAATGTAACCAAAAATAGATACCTAGGAATTGAAATCGATAAAAATTGTAAATTCCATGATCGTATTGAAAAACTAATTGGGAAAAGACGACAAAATATTCCAATGTTGTACAAAGTAAAACACATAATAAACCAAAAAAATAAACAAACCTTATATGACAGATGGATTATGTCACAAGTAAGGTGTGCAAGTAATATTTATTGTTCAACGCCAAATGGATAAATTTTAAGACTGCAGAAAGTATTGAATAAAGCTGCAAAAGTACTGTTTAGAAACTCAGATAGTAAGAAAACTAAAGATAGCGTAAAAGAAAACAATATCCTATACCTCAAGCAGATTTTTGAATATGGCATAATAACTCAAAACTATTTTGAAAGTGAATTTAAAACACCAATAGAAAGGAACACGCAAAGAAATAAGAATTGGTTAAAGGTACCTTTATGGACTAACTCATATGGTAAAAGAAATCTTAACTACATAATACCGGCCATTTTTAATAACATTCCCTTTTGCCGTAGGAATTACAACTGCAAACACATGATGAAAAGAGAAATAAAAAAAATGGTTGATATCAGAACAATAGGAATCAACTAAATTTTTCACAAAGATGAAACAAGGTGGATTAGGATGTTTTAACATTACCAGTGTAAATAACTTGTGTATAGAAAACAACAATAACCTGTAATCATTACCAAAATTGTGGATCATTTTACTTTTATTTTACCAGTGTAAATAATTTGTATATAGTTTTAATATGTAGAGTATTTATTAACTTAAGCATATAAATTATGTAAAAAAAGTGTTTGTTAATTGCTATATAATCAGCAAATACGTATCCTAAACATACAAACTCCTTGAGTTTCGTTTAGTAAGTTTAATAAATTTAAATTAAAAAAAAATAAATTAAATAAAATTCCCAGCTTCGTTATGGGATAGAAGTTTATGGTTTTGCAGCTTGTGATCTTATCCAGAAATTACAGAGAATACATACAGTAATAGGGCTGTCAAGATATTGTTTGGCTATGGATATAATCTATCCACAAAAGAGATTTTTAAGGAAAAAAAACTATTTAATGTTACGTTGAAAAGAGTCTTCGTTGAAAAGACCAGCAATGAAAGCCAGAATTAAAAAAAAAAGGCCTAACACACACAGTCGCACAATGCTGCAAACAGCCACGTGCGGAGCAGCTACGGGACCAAATATCATGATTTTTATTCACTCTACATTTTTAATCAGCCTAGTTAGTCATTTAACACTATTAGAAGTTTTTCTGAATTTAAGAAAGTCTTTGAAAAATTGTTTTTAACTGGAGTCAATAGTAATGTTTATATATTATACACTTGCATTGTTGACTGCTGTCGAATTACATTTTTTATTGTGAATAACTTTAATTTTAATTTTTGGCAACTAGTTTTATTTTAAAATAATACTTTAAGCCATTTTAATGTATCTTAATTTTAAGTTGTAAATAGCTGTTTTTTTTTATTACTCTATGGTCCTTATTATTACTATTTTATGCATAACTGTTTACTTTGCACACACAAGTTCCTAGTGAACTTCGTTCCTTTGTATTTATACAATGTAATTATTACTATTATTTTTATTATTACTGGTCATCGTGGCTGAACGGTGAGAGAGCTCAGCCTGGTTGCTGGAGGTTTGCGGATCTGGTCGAATCCCTGGAAAGGGGACCTTGGCAAAGTCCCCGCCAGGACTGCCAGCCACGGTAGTGTGAGAGGCTACCATGCTCCTTCAGTGGCTATGGGATGTGTTCTGGCTAATTCTGGACAATCTTTCGGCCCCCAACGATGATCGGAGGTTTCCCGGTTCGACTCCCAGGGCTGGCACCTCCCTTTACCAGATTTCTTCTTCTCTAAACAAAGATCTGGTAATGTTCAAAATTGAGCCGGTTCAGCATTACAAGCATTAATTGCTTCGGCTGACATAAGGCTCGTCAAAATTAATTAAAAAAAAAAATTAATTTTCAAACTGCATGACGAAACATAGAGGAGGAATCCTGCTCTTCTTCAATGAAAGTACGATTGCAAATGTTGTTTGTAAAAAGGTTAAAATTGATGAAAATGAAACTGTGTCTAGTGTAACAGAAATTAACAACAAATTGTTTGAAATAATAACTGTTTATAAAAAAAACCTTCAGCTAGCAGACAGCATTTCATAAAAAAAAATTAAAGAATACATTAAAAATATTCCCATAAATTACAACATTCTTTTATTAGGAGACTTTAATTTCAATATACTGGAAGGCTGTCAAGATCCGAATGAAAGATATGATATTGAAAGATTTGAGAACTGCATGGCTGCATTAGGCCTTACTACATGCATCAACTCACCTACAAGGGTTGAGATCAAAGGAAACAAAATTACAAAATCATCTATTGACTTAATTTACAGTAAATTATATAACCTCCCGTATAAATCTTTTGTAATTAAAATTAAAATAGCAGATCACTATTTTACGGCAATCCGAAACTTAAAAAATGAACAAGAATTAGACAAAAACATATTACCAACAGCTTAACCATAAAGGTATTATTCTACAATTAAAAAACTATAACTGGAAATACCTACATACAATTAGTAATCCTAATGACATATACAATGAAATTGAAAAGTGGTAAAAAAAAAAAGAATACAGCAAGAATACGATGACAAAACCCTATAAAAAAATTTTTTAAATGAAAAATAAGCAAAAACAAGGATGGATGAACTTGGAACTGCTAAAATTAATGAATGAAAAGAATAAATTATGGAACACTATTTCCAAAAGACTTCGAAAAATACAAAACCCTTAAGAAAACTGTAACTCAACAAGTTCAATTGGCTAAGTTGGACTATTACAAAACTTTTTTGAAAGGAATACACATGATAGTAAAAATATATGGGATAAAATCAAAGCTAATCTTGATGAGCAACTAAAAAAAAATTTTCATGACATTGATGATCAGATTCTATGCAATAATTTCGCCAAACAATTCAATCAAGAGGTCCCACTTCTCAAATTACAAAAAAAAAAAACAAAGAAAAACATTACATGACAAAGATTTTGAACAAAAATTTTCTAAAATTACAAGTTTTAACTCTATTCAAGTGCTAAAACCAACTAAAGAGGGTAATTATAACAATTGCGGTAAATCTAAAGCAAAAAAATCTTGCGGTCATGATGGCTTCCCTTTACAATACTTTGTAAACAACAAACAACAAACTGCAGACTTTATGAAAATATTAATTGATGCAATTATTGATACAGAAATTTGGCCAGATAACTTAAAAAGCAAATTATAAGACCTATTTATTTTAAAAAAAAATGCAAAATTCTTGCTTAGTAATTACAGACCTATTGCTCTACTTCCTATTCTTAGTAAAATTATTCTTAGTAAAATTATTGAAAAAAAAATTGCTAATGGATATATAAATTTCTAAATAAGTTTTAATCTAATACATAAAGTTCAATACGGATTTAGTCAGTGATTTGGATCCATTGATGGAGTTAGTTTCATTAACAATAAAATACTTAATGCATTAGATAAAAGCAGTCATATCGGTTTAATTGCTATTGACCTTAAAAAAGCCTTTGACACAATTGATAATAACATTCTATACAACAAACTTTATAACATGCGCATACGTGGAAAAGTGCTTAATATACTGGCAAGTTATATGAATAATAGACAAAGCTGTGTACAAATTGCAAGCACACAAAGTGAATGGTCCAATGTACAGTTTGGAGTACCACATGGGTCAATCCTTGGCCCCCTATTGTTTATTATCTATAACAATGACATAACAGAAGGAATACATAAAAGCAGCATCATCCTATATGTTGATGGTATTCTCTTGATATCTATCAACAAGAAACAGGATATAATGGTTAAACATTTACAAACAGATTTGAACTCTATAAATCAATACCTAAAGACCAATGAACTCCATATCAATAATGAAAAGACACATTTTTTGCATATAGCAACTTCACATACTGAGAGAAATAAATTATGAAATCAACTGCTTGGAAAAACTTGAAATGTACTAAATGCCCAACAATTGAACAGGTATCTTCGTTATGATATTTTGTACTTGAAATTGATGAAAAATTGGAAATTTTACACACATATTGAAATTCTAAAAAAAAAGTCAGAAAAATTATACCAATTTTTTTTTTGGCTAACAACTATTTTGGACTTGAAGTGCAGAAAATTCTTTATGAATCTTGGCTACTATCACAAGTGAGATATGCAAGTACAATCTATGGGTCAACACTGAAAACTACATTGTAAGACTCCTAAAAGTAATAAGGCAACGAAAGCTTTATTTAGCACTACATATAAAATGTCGACAAAAGAAATACTTAAGAAATATAACCTACTAAATTTTAAAATGCTTTATAAACATGCAATATTTTTGATAATACATATATTAGAACTATACGACAAGTAAGAAACCACTCGGCATGGCTCCTAATACCGAATTGGAGAAACTCGTATGGGGAAAGACATGAATTTTCCATACCAACTATACTAAATGAAATTCCACTTGAAATTAGAAGATTCTTAACTAAATATAATATAAAAAAAAAATCAAGAAATGGCTTTTGCAAAAATTATAGTAGTTGTATTTATAAGGAAAATTACTGTACTACTTTTTATTCATAGATTTTATAAAGTGATGTTATTAGATAAACTGAAATGTTGTGTAAAATGTGTACATGACATATATGGTATTTAAAACTTAGCTTAAATAATAGTGTATATACTGTAATTGAACATTTATATTCAGTGCACATACAAGCTTCATGAGCTTCGTGCATGCACGTAAGGTGTATAAAGAATAAAGTATTTATTATTATTATTATTATTATTATTATTATTATTATTATTATATTATAATATTCTATTATTATAGGCCTATGTTGCTTTCCTATATAAAACAATGTGGGAAAGACAACGTCAACAGAACTTAACAAAGGATGTTACAAATGGGAAACATGCCAGCTATTATAAAACAACCTATACTATGGGAATTACAGTAGTGACAAACTTAGAAGTTCTAGCAATTATGAATCATTTAAAGCCTAAACACATCGAGTGGGCATGATCAGTTCTTTCTGAAGCATTTTTGGCTCCATAGGGAAAAAAACTTGTGAGTTATGACATATCTAATAAATAGCATCATCAATAAAAAAAGAGTTGGCCAATCAGCTTGAATAAACAAATTATTCGTCCAATTTACAAAAAAGAAACCCAATAGAAACAACAACTATAGGCCAATCTCTTTACTGCCAGTCCTAAATAAAATTATTGAAAATTTTTTTATCAGAAATTTGAAAATTTGTTTAAAAACTATAAATTCTTAATAATATTCAGTTCGGTTTTAGGAAAGGACAAGGAACATTAGAAGCACTGGAAAACATAAACAATGATAGAGCTCTGAACGAAGGTAAACATGCAGATGCAGTTCTTATCAATTTAACAAAACCTTTTGACACGTTAAATAAAGAAAATTGCCTGAAAAAAAATTATAAATATGGACTTAGAGGGAAAATATACGATACAATTGATAGCTACCTTACAGATAGACGTTTCTCAGTCAAAATTGATAGTAACTTAAGTTCCTGGAAATCTTGCAGTCCAGACTGACAAGTTTACAAATGTTTCAAAATGCATCATATTTTCAAAAAAAAAAGGAAAGGCTAGTTCAACACATATTCTTAAAAACATTCATTCAATGATGTGGTTTTTAAACCGTGTTTGTATCTCATACGTTGTTTTTGAAGACGTAAGATATTCTTCAAAACCTTGTAAAAATACAAGAGGGGAACCAAGCAATTTTAGATATCTTAAATTCCTTATGGGTCACTTGTGATGGTAGTTCGTACTGTTTGTCTGAATTTGTTTACAGTATTTTCTAAATATTTATATTTTATTGATGATATGTATGACATAAAACAAATTTTTTTTTCGAATATATGACATTTGGTTAAAATCCAAAATTTTATGAGTTCATGACAAGTGGGAGCCCTGTATTCGGTATGATCAACCGAATAGAATAATAGAAAATAGAACAATTAGAAATAATGGGTTAAACGGGACGGAAAGCCAATGGGTTCGAAATTGGTTAACTAAATACAGATGCAAACCTATTTACGTTCCTTTTGGACTTATATGTCAGGCTGCCTGAGCGGGGAATCGAGCCCACGACCTCTGAAATCAAATGCCAAAGTCCTACCTCTGAGCTAGACTGACAAAAGGAAACGTCCATAGGCAGGTTTAGGCCGTGTCAGTCTGGCTCAGCGGTAGGACCTTGGCCTATGATTTCAGAGGTCGCGGGTTCGAATCCCTGCTCAGGCAGTCTGACATATAAGTCCAAAAGGCAATGTAAATAGGTTTGCATCCGTATTTAGTTAGTTAATTAGAAATAACAGTTCCGAAAATGAAATATAAACATAGAATTAACTTAATAACGCACTGTGAACAATGCGAATTTATTAGCAACAGTAAAAAAACAAACAAAACTGGTCAAAACGTTGTAGGTAAATTAATTTAAAAGATTCAGCAAAATGTTTAGGAATAGAAATTGATTCAAAATAGAATTTTAAGTACCATGTAAAGAAACTAATAACAAAATTTAGACAGATAGATACCAAAGCTTATAATTATGTTGTGCAATAAAAATAAAGAAATTCTGTATGAAGCATGAATAGGTAGCATTTTGCGATAGGGAATCGAAATGTATGGCTTTGCTCCTGATTATATAATAATGAGATTGCAAAAAGTACAAAATAAATTAGTTAACATGTTATTTGGAAAAGAAGGAGAAAAAACAAATGATATCTTTATTTATAACAGTCTAATAAAAATAAATTAATCAAGAGACTATATATTTTTTTAAATTACCTATTCGCGTATAAAAAGTATGATGAACCAAAAGTTTAAGAATATCATCACAAAGATATAAAATATTCTATTGAAATAATGCATATGGTACAAGAAAAAAATTATTATGTACATATACATTTTATAAACAAGAAAAATTAAGTTAAATTTCAAACGCAAACATTAATTAAAACGACAATTATTAGACATACTTATAAAAAGTTATAACAAAGCAAAACTAACACTACTAACAATCCGTACACAAATTGTGTACAGTATATTATCTATTTATGCATCCAGGCTCTGTATTAAACATATATTACGGTATATTATGTGTTGTGTTTGTAGCTCACATAAGTTATTAATTTAACTTCGAGTAATGTGAGCAATAAACTTATTAAGTTGACAGCAACAACAACGTATACGTAAATCAGCATGTAACAGCTTTCTATAAAAAAAATAAAATGGAAAACAAAGCAAGAACTGAAACAACATTTCAATTGTATATGGTTCAGAAAAGGGGAGATACAACTAAGGAAAACAGAAAACGAGAAACAAGTGCTTACAATAAAAAGTGAAGAAAACCTTGGAAACCTAATGAGGAAAATGCAACACGAAGAAAGAAAAACAAATAATAATGGAGCAAGATAGTGATTGTGTAGCCTAAAGGAAGTTTCGAAAAGTTAATTTGTTTAAAAACCGAAGCAGATAAGTATTAATTAACAAAAACGGAACGTTTAATGTTAAGAGTAACGGCCCAAAAGTCAAAATTTAGCAGGAACACAGACACGCTTTGACAGTAAGGGTGTAGGTGCCTAATTTTGTCAGTAAGAGGCTGGTAAGCCTTAACGTATGTATGAACAGCAGGAGGATTTTCTTGTGAAGTTTAGCATTTGCCTTTTGATGCTCTAGAAATTTTTATTAGCCTTATACGAATTTCAATTTTTTAAATAATTGATGACAACCTTGTTTTCTTCCTGCTTTCAATGTGCATGACAGTCCATAATTCACGCCAGCAAAAACTGGGACTTACATTGGCGGCGATGTCACGACTGCGCACACCTCCTGTTTTCGATGTTAGGCTACCGGGAATGACCCTCTCTTGTTTGCATGCCAAATTAAAAGCCAAATGTCCATCAAAACACACGACTACAATACCTGATTTCTCCAAAGCCCGTACTCTCCTCAAACGAGAGAGCCTAACGGTCCGATTCCGGTTCCTGTTCCTGTTAGCCTAACGGTCCGATCGAAAGCAGGAGGTGTGCACGGTCGCGACATCTCCGCCAATGTGAGCCGCTAGTTTTTGCTGCCACGAATTATGGATTGTCACGCGCGTTTAAAGCAGGAAGAAACAAATGAAGTGATACTCACTTCTAAGATTGTATCGATGATTTCGAGTGAACATTGGAAGGAGATGTCCTATTTAACAAGAAGATTAAAATGAGGAGGTGTGTAACAGAGAGATAAGTCTGGAAGTTTGTGAAACTGTGAGGACACGAATTTTCGTACCTCAGAGCCTTAAAAGAGAGAAAGTGGAGTGATAAACATGAGAAGGGGAATTTTGTTGTGAATCTGTCAAATCGTGTGCTGTCACCTATGGAGGAAAGTGTTTTGGAGCACAATTTTAAATTTGTACCCATGCTCCCTAATAAGAGGCTGAGAGATTACGGAATGGCTAACCTAGAGACAGACATTCAGACACTGTTAGACGGCTAACTGTGAAGTACGGAAGTGAGACACCAGTTGGAGAAGCTGTGATCGGCAAGCCACCGGACATGAAGGCCAATCTTACTGCATCGTAAGCAGCTGCTATGAGAAAGTTGAGAGATGATTCTCCCATTACGATATGCCGAGCGGTCAAAGCAAATGTTTCTGTAGTGTTGGACGCAGCAGACTTTGAAAGGCAAGTATTGGAGGATATGACTTCTTCTGGGATGTACGTGGAGATGCAGGACATCGAAAATGGCCCACTGATCCACCTTGAACTTAGTTTGGACAGGTTGCCGAAAGAAGGGTTGCTGACGGAATAGAAGGAGGAAGAATTAAAACCAAAGGGCCCACAAAAACTTCCTACTGTCTTTGCACAAGTTAAGCTACACAAAGAGGGAAACCCTTTGCAATTGATTATGTTAGTTAAGGGAGGACCAACTCAAAAACTCGACTGGGAGGTGATCTCGCTCATACAGAAGTATGTGGAAAGCCCGAGCCGCCTTCGGCATACGAGAGATCTCTTCGAAAGCCTTGAAGAGGTGACAGTGGAGGAGGATGAGACATTTGCGTCGTTTGATGTGCGGAAGCGTTTTCCCAGCCTTTCGCGTAAACTTATTCTTGAAATGGTGCTCCTCTCGGCAAAGAAACGGGGAAGAAAAACTTTGAACGAGATAAGGCCATACTAAACGTAGTGCTTGCCTCAATTTTTCGTGGTGTTTAGAGGGAGAACATTTTATTAGGGAGAACATTTCGTCAGATAAAAAGGGCACCTACGGGATTTTCCTGTTTCCCTATGATCACCGAGATGGTTTTGCAGCACATAGATGAAGAGGTTATAGGAAGATTCCCGGGGATGAAGTTATGGAAACGCTTCATCGATGATATTCTCTCTATTCTTCGCAAGATCGATATTGATCGTGTGTTGCTGTTTCTAAAATATTGGAAACCCGATCTTGCTTACACGTGTGAAACAGTTTGACACTGAGAAACTCCCCTTCCTGGATCTTGAGTTGGAGAGAAGGGTAGGAGGAGCCATTCACTTCCAGCCCTATCAAAAACCTACAGCCACATACATATAAAGGTATTGAGTATCAATCAGGACACCCGAAGGGTACCTCAAGATGATTGCCACGAATGAATTTAGGAGGATCTTGCAGAATTACATGCCGGACTGCCAGCAACTGAAGCTAACCCGTATTTGGAACATGCCAGAGGAAAGTATGTCAACATGGGATATCCACCGGGCCTCGTTAATAAACCGAAGTGAAGTCCATCAGGCTAGAAGGTGAGAAAGAAATGGCGCGAAAAGGAAGGATGATGGAGAAGAGGTTAAGAGAGTAAGCCTTTTGTATGTGGAAGGAGTAAGCGAGAAAATCCAGTGGATTTTTAAGAAGGAACGATTCGATATCTTTTTCGACAAAACGATTCTCATAAGAAGCACCTGTTGCCACCAATGATGAGTGAAGAAGTGAAGACTAGGCGAGGTGAAAGGTCCAAAGAAGAAGTTTTGAGCAAAATCCCCAATACTAGAGAAGGAGTGTACCGGGTACCATGCGGTGATTACGACGCCATTACATAGGAGAGACCAGAAAGGGAGTGAGGAATAGAGTAAGGTAGCATATGGTAGATGAAAAGAATAATATAGAATAAAACGGTGTTACAGTCCATCGCATGGGGATTAAGCATAGAATAGACTGGGAGAATATCGAGACCCTTACTGTGTCAAATTCGAACAGAGATTGGCATTTGAGATGATCAGCATGTTTAGCAACACGGGCACACAAGAGAGAGAATTACGACCTCATGAACATATAGGCACCTTCCACACCTGCAAGCCAATACCTCATGAGAGGTAATCTTCACACCAGCCTTGCAACCTACTGGAAACGGTATGACCAATAACGAATGCCAGGGCCACGGCCACCGCCCGACCAACATCAAAGGCCACGGCCTACTGCCCAACCATCATCTAAGGCCATGGCCACCGCGCAATTTGAAAGTAAACAACCAGACTGATGTGAGCCGAAACACCGTAAAATCCTCAAAATAGTGTCTGAAGAAGGCAGTTGGAAGACGTATTCCATCGTTTTCCACAC
This sequence comes from Lithobius niger, assembly GCA_023313725.1. NCBI lineage: Eukaryota > Metazoa > Arthropoda > Chilopoda > Lithobiomorpha > Lithobiidae > Lithobius > Lithobius niger. Next base: position 78,617 of record JAHWFP010020232.1, read on the forward strand.
AAATTGTCGAAAATTTGCCGAAATTTTGGACTAATTGCCTTGTTGTGAGATTGTGCGTGTTCGTTTTTAATGGTAAAATCATCTACATTATATTAAATTTGAAGGAAATCGAATGAAAATAAGCATAATTTCAAAATGGCTGCTAGATTTCAAGGTGGCAGCCATTAGAGATTACTTGGTATTACCTATTTAGTTTCCTTTCTAAATTTGAAGGAAATAATTAACACAATTTTAAAATGGCCACCTGATTGCAATATAGTTCCAATATTAGATACTAATAGTGATGATGGCACATTCACTGTTTCAGGAAAATTGAAAATAAGCCAACAGCGAAATTTTTTCAATTGTCTATTTTTTTCTCCTTTTTTCTATTTTTTCACTGTTTCACATGGTATCAGCTATTTCGTCAAGGTTCGAAATTTGAAAGAAATCAGATAATAATACGAGTAATTTTTAAAATGCCCACTCGATTTAAGATGACGGCCATTAGAGATTAATAGTGACGATAACATAATGCACCGTTTCACTTGCTATCAACTATTACGCTTCTATTCTAAATTTGAAGGAAATTTGACGATAATATATAAGCATAATTTAAAAATGTCTACCTGATTTCAAGCTAGCAGCCATTAGAAATCACTATTGAAGATGGCACATTCATTGGTTCAATGGGCATCAAAAAACAGCCTTTACGTTCTTCACGTGAAGGAAATCGGATGATAATATGCATAATTTTGAAATGGACACCCAATTTCCAAGATGGCAGCCATTAGAATTACTGGTGATGATGACACCTGCACTGTTTCACTTGGTATCAACTATTTCCTCTAAATTCTAAATTTGGAGGAAATCGGACGATAAGCACAGTTTCAAAACGGCCACCAGTTTTAAGGATGGCGTTCGTTAGTGATTACTAGTGACGATGGCACATTTCATTGTTTCCAATTGGTATCAACTATTCCTTTACATTCTAAATTTAAATGAAATCGAACAATAATAAGCATAATTTGAAATGGCCACCTGATTTCAAGATGGCGGCCATTAGAAATTACTAGTGACGATAGCATATTCACTGTTTCACTTGGTATCAACTATTTCGTCTCCATTCTTAATTTGAAGGAAATCGGTTGATAATACACACAATATCAAAATGGCCACCTGATTTCAAGATGGCAGCCGTTAGAGATTACTAGTTATGATGGCACATTCATTGTTTTAATTGGTATCAACTATATCGTCTACATGCTAAATTTAAAGGATTGTGGGCACTAATAAGCATAATTTTAAAACGGCCACCTGATTTCAAGATGGCGACAATAGCAGTTACTAGTGACATTAGCACATTCACTGTCTCACTTGGTATCAACTATTTTGTCTCTATTCTAAATTTGAAGGAAATCGCATGATAGTAAGTATAATTTCAAAATGGCCTCCCAAATTTCAATACGGGGGCCATTAGAGATTAGTAGTAACGATAGCACATTCACTGTTACACTTGGTATTAACTACTTTGTCTCCATACTAAATTTGAAGGAAATCGGATGATAATAGTAAGTACAATTTCAAAATGGCCGCCAAATTTTCAATATGGGGACCATTAGAGATTAGTAGTGATGATGGTACATTCGCTGTTACACTTGGTATCAACTATTTTGTCTCCGTTCTAAATTTGAAGGTAATTGGACAATAATAAGCATAATTTAAAAATGGTGGCGATTACAGATTAACAGCAACAATGGTACATTCGTTGTTTCATTTGATATTAAAACTGGACCGGAGGTGGAGGAGCGGCTAACAATATGAAAATGTTACATGTAACAATGGTGCAATAAAGACGTGAGGCGCGCAAGATCGGGTAAGAGATCACTCGAATAAGATATAACGATGCTTGGGCACGGGGAAAGTAACATTGTCGTCGTATCTTGTTCATTCCTGAAAAAAACTGTTAACTCGTTGTTGAGTACCAAAGTGAAACTGTCCTGATTTTCTCTTAAATCTTCAAAATTTAAACCGTAGGATGCAATATCCTTAATTTTGAGGCTTTACGGGTTTGTTTTTTTTTTTTTGCAATGAATCATACTACACAATTTTAAAGACACAATTTTTGTGTCTTTTAAAGCCATGTAGTAGGTTTGCATTTGTAGGTTTGCCCTCCCCTTATGAAGATGAGCTAATCTAGGAGTAAAGTTACCCCATTTTAGTGAACTGTATAATTTAAATAATGCGGGTAATAATTTAAATAATTCTTCTCTTCCCACATAGTAGGGCAGCTTATCATGAAAATGTGAACACACTGGACAAAAGCACCAAATTTTTTCCAGGTACTAGTTAGGTACTTAGCTTTTAATTTTTGATAGGACCCAACTACTCTGTTGGTCATCTTGGATTTCATAAACGGCCATCAAGGTATATTAGTAGGTAGTGACGCTTTTCTGAAAATGTGGGGTAAAGAAAGACCTGCTTCCACCAACGGCACCAGAAGGCAGCACTTGTCTGGTTGTCGTAGGAGCCGAAACTTGAAAAAAAAAATGGCGACGTCGTTGCCATGGTAACCATTGTAATAGCGACCATACCTGCGGAAACAGACGAAATACTCGTGCGTGGGCATCATCCGAAGTAGAAGAACTTATTCTGTGTTCGATTCAAACTGTATATAGATCGTTACAATAAACATAAAACCACGGATGAAGCTTCAAGGTGAACGGGCGATGAGCACGCTTGTCAAGCGTTCTCGGAACACAAAACCACGTGTTAAACTTAGCTTCACTCGTAACGCCAACCGGTTTTAAAATTGAATTTTGGATTAAAAAAAGTAAAATGATCAGCCAGTTCTGATCTTTCTTAAAATTATTTTAATGTCCTAATCTGAATTATGGTATACTTATCGTATTCTTATCGTGATCAATTTGTTTTAGTGACACGAAATAGTTTTGACCCCATGATGCTTTCTTTGTGCTTCCTGTTACTTGACGACAGCGCCCTCTGGCAGTAAATGGTTAAAAGCAGGTACTTCTTTCTTCCAAATGTTTACCGTTGTCAGAGAAAGAGAGGGCACTGTCTATATAATCTTCTACCCTGGCGACCATTTTGAAATACAGGTGTATTTATCTCTGCTTCTAAATCACTTAGGACCACAAACTTGGCGTCTTAGTATACATATTTGGGGTCAGGGAAAACAACTACACAACCTTAAAATGTATCCGATTATATATTTATCCACTAATATATGTACGAATTACAAACTATTCACCAATTCGTATAAATGGTATTATGAACTTGTACGTGAAAGATGTTGAAATATATGAAGGATTGCCTTTATATCAACATAGGTAAATGTTTTGCCTATACCAAACGCAACACAAATCTTGAAATCTGCACACAAGGTCATCAAGTGATTGAATTTGCCAATTAGAATCACCACTGCTTCCATGTCTACCGTACGAACCATACAGCTACAACAGCCATTCAACACCCTGTAAGTGGAAAATCAGTCTGATGTCCGTTTCCTCATGGTAACATGACGTCATGGACCTATCAGTTCCACGGAGAATAACTTCGGCATCACATGTGACACAATTGCCTTGCTTTCGGCACATTCAACATTTGCCAATTTGTTTGAACGGAATGTAAATAAAAGTTCCTGTTTGTTATCCTGCAAGTGTAGATGGAGATGGTGAGGAAGAAAACAGCATTGGATATACAATTTTACCTGTAGACGAGTTTACAATAAAGGTAATTACAATATAGATAAATTACAGTTTGCCTTTTATGTTACACATGTTCGGAAACCAGGGTAGTCTATTCTTCCATGTCATGGCATCCTGGGTGTCCGTGTACTTGCACACTATGGTGCAAAGTTTAACTTGCGACATGTGCATTTCAGTATCTTGCAACCAGTTTTACAATGGCAAGAGCATCTTTATGCACAGTTCGTCATCAAAATAGGAACATGATATCCCTCATCATTCCACCATCCACAGACTGATGGTTTTGGAAGAAGAGGTTATGCATAATTTGCAAACTCCCAGACCATACTCCGATAATGGGGTCACGTTGTATGGCATTGCAAAGCATCGTTTGTGGGCAGAGGGTGAGGGGTAGCGCTTCAGGCTTACTGGCTTTGGGGAACAGCATGAAGTGCACCTTGCTGACTGTGTCCACATGGTCTGGCACATTTTAGACCTTACAGAGAAATTTTTCCATTGCAGAAAATGTGTCTTGTGTTAACTCACCAACTCCAAGACAGCACTGAGCATCTCACTGTGTTCCTAAAAACACCATATATGGTTTTCTTCGATAGACCAGCCAGAAAAGGTGTCGTGTCGCATCCGAATAATGCGTGGTTGGATGGAAGGACTTACTCACCCAAGTTGGAGGAAGTTTGCTATGAACTTGTTGAATTGGAATAAATCTAAGATGTTTAGAAGTACCAGTGTCCATCTAGAGCTCTTTACATTGCATCTGCTCTACATGGGCAACAAGAAGTAGGTATCGGCCTCCTCGTGCATTACCCTTATCGGTGGGATCTTGTTGCATCAGCTCCTCTGATCAAAACTGTGCCAAATCTGCTTTATTCTTCCTGGACGAACAAGATGACAGAAGCAACAAACCGCTACACAATGAGGAAATGTTACGAGCAACGCATCAGGAGGCCAATACCCATCTAATTCTCCACGCTATACACTGTGCCGCTGAGACCATTGTTGTCAGGGCTAAAGACAGATGTACTTTTACTTGTTATTGCTCACGTAGAGCAGATGCATTTGAAAGAACTCTGAATGAAACTGATACTTTGAAACATCCTGGATTTTTTCCAATTCGACAAGTTTGCAGCAAACTTCCTCCAACTTGGGTCAGAGCATTATTCGGATGCGACACGACACCTTTTCTAGCTGGTCTATCGAAGAAAACCATACATGGGTTTTTTAGGAACACAGTGAGATACTCAGTGCTGTCTTGGAGTTGGTGAGTTAACACAAGACACATTTTCTGCAATGGAAAAATTTCTCTGTTAGGTCTACAATGTGCCAGACCATGTGGACACAGTCAGCAAGGTGCACTTCATGTTGTTCCCCAAATCCAATAAGCCTGAAGCGCTACCCCTCACCCTCTGCCCACAAACGATGCTTTGCAATGCCATACAACGTGAGCCCATTATCGGAGTATGGTCTGGAAGTTTGTAAATTATGCATAACCTTGTCTTCCAAAGCCATCAGTCTGTGGATGGTGGAATGATGAGGGATACCATGTTCCTGTTCTGATGACGAACTGTGCATAGAGATGATCTCTTTCCATTGTAAAACTGGTTGCAAGATACTGAAATGCACATGTCGCAAGTTAAACTGTGCACCATAGTGTGCAAGTGCACGGACACCCAGGTTGCGATGACATGCAAGAATAGACTACCTTGGTTTCCGAACATGTGTAACATAAAAGGCAAACTGTAATTTATCTGTATAGTAATTACCTTTATTGTAAACTATTCTATAGGTAAATTGTATATCCAATGCTGTTTTATTCCTCACCATCTCCATCTACACTTGCAGGATAACAGAATTTTTAGCGTATGTAGAGTTTGCTGAATCCGAGTTTATACCTTATACTGTATGTCCTACCCGTGGTCAACATAGTATTGCATTCGAGGTTGTAACTTTTCACCATGAGTGTAGTTTGAAGCATTCGAAAGGTATCAACTATATCTTTCGAACGTTTCAAACCTAATTCGTTTATCTACAGTAGCTAAAAATTAAGAGACTCGGACATAGTGCTACACACATGTTTATCACACTGACCGCAACAATGTGTAATGGTTATTATCTGCTTTTGATGATCTATCGTTGCTTCTACAAACCAATTGATGGGAAATGTTTTGTCGAGAATGACATTCTGAACATTTTTGTAATACATCTTCTTAACAAAATATTTATACTTTGGTCATTACAGGCATTTTCGGGAATTTTCGAGCATTTTCGAGCATTTTTCGGGTTATTTTCTGCTTTTGACGCTGTACCGTTGCTTCTACAAACCAATCGATGGGAACTTTTTTGTGGAGAATGACATTCTAAACATTTTTGTAATACATCTTAACAAAATATTTATACTTTGGTCATTACAGGCATTTTCGGGAATTTTCCGGCATTTTTCGGGCATTTTTTGGCATTTTCGGCTTGTTATTGATAAAATATCTTTTGGGGACAGGCAAATTCAGATTCACCATACCCTAGTTAAGTTAAAAACACTTGTTCCCAGATTTTACCCCAAAATACCTCATGAACGTAAAACTAAGCACATTTTCAAAAATCTCCACCAGCCTAAAACTAAAACTATTAATTTCTTCGTTTCTATTCAATATATTTCGACCAAACTTCGCCAGATAGTAGATAGCAACGTTTCCAAACTTACACCAACTTTTACGCAATTCCGTGGAAGAGTAAACGTAGGAAGCCACACGTAAATTTGAAAACTGTTCACTTCTTGTTGTTGTTCTGGTTCTGGTTCAGGTTCTTGTTCTTGTTCTTCTTGGCTGACACGGTTTCAGAAAAAACTACTGCACCTACCTAAAATCTGAAACATGATCTGAGCCTGAAATTTTCTTGGGTTTCAACCTTACAGGGACCACTTTTTCAACTGGTCGATCCATTCCGGAGTTATGGGACCCTAAAAGATCATTTTGATTGTTTTACATTGTTTTAACCATTGTATTTAGGGAACAATGCCACTCAGCAAACTCCAGATCCATTCTTCGTGCATGCAACAATCGACTGCATGCATAAACCTTTATAGCGCGACACCATAGCCGTAAAAAAGGTACACGGATTACAAACAAAAACATTTAAGTCTGCCGTAAAAAAAGGGGGTATATGATTGAAGTTTCATTTTACTTGTTAAAATGTACACGGATAAAAGTTGGTGATTTTTAATTGAAATAGTCAAATGTACAATTCAGAAAATTGCATCTGTTTAAGTGCTGTTGTGCTTTACCAATCACATACGTTACGTAAAGCACAACAGCACTTAAACAGATGCAATTCTCTGAATTGTACATTTGACTATATCAATTAAAAATCACCAATTTTTATCCGTGTACATTTTAACAAGTAAAATGAAAGTTCAATCATATAACCCCTTTTTTTACGGCAGACTTGACTTTTTTGTTTGTAATTATATATTAACTGAGCAAAAAACGGCTTCGCCGTTTAGAAAAAAACAGAGCTCGTATCCCCATACTCACAGCCGTGAAGGTGCACGAATAAAAACGGATTAGAGTTCACTCGAACGCAACGAACTATAATTTGAACTCCAATACCAGGGAACAAGGACTGTTTTGGATCAATGGTTATGTCAGAAAGAAAGCCCAGTTTATGTTTGAAAAGTTTAATGCTTCGGTGTTTGGGCGTGAACGCATAATTTGTGTATTATACAGACCTTTTTTAAAATATTTTTCTGTATTTGTTGTTTCATATTAAATCTGTTTCGTGTGAGTGGGTATATGTGTATGTTAAGTGCATTTATAATTTGTGAAACAAGCAGACTCCTAGTTAAGACATTTTTTTTGCTTGTGTTTGTGTTTGAAGGTCGTTTGAAGTGGTATTTCTAGTTCGTTTGAGTTCAATTTGTGTATGCATTTTTATCTTTCAATTTTGTAGCGTTTTGCTGTTTATGGCGTTATTTTGTGTGTGCTTGTGGGTTTACGTTTTGCGAATTGGAGTTCAAATTATAGTTCGTTGCGTTCGAATGAATTCTAATCCGTTTTTATTTGTGCACCTTCACGGCTGTGAGTATGGGGATACGAGCTCTAATGGTTTTTTTTTCTAAGCGGCGAAGCCGTTTTTTGCTCAGTTAATTTTTGGCTTTTTTCGCTTCCTTTTTATATTAATTGCTACGGTCTAGTCTATCATGTATCCACTGTCCACCGACTTTTGTTTTCGAAAAAACGGAACATTAGAAATGCAAACTTATGTTCAGGTTACGCCCAAGGTTTGTCCCGTGATTATTATTTGATGGCACCACATTAGCGTGTGTCTAGATTTAGCATGCGTCATCTCGATGAGTAGTTGATTCTGGATTGTTGCAGTATCATGGCAAACAATCACGGAAACAATTCAACTGGCTTCCCGAAGCCCGCATTGAAAAAGTAAATGAGTCACTCAGTCATGTCGGCCGCCCAATTTTGAGTAGGTCTCAAAATTTAAGACTTCGCAAACTACGGTTTTAAACTTGAAGATTTAAGGCAAAATCCAGACCATTTAATTTTGGTTCTCCACAACGAGCTAGCTAACTCAAACAACGACAATGTTAGTTTCCCGGTACCCAACCATCGTTGCATCTTGTTCGAGTGAGCTATAATCCGATATTGTGCGCCTCGCCTATTGTTGTAACGGCCTGGCCCTACGAGATATTTTGGTATTTTGTATCCTGTTGTACTATTTTGTAATAGAGCGTACGGCTTAGGGCCACAGCTCTGGTAATAAATTCAATTCCCTACGAGATAAACCGGGGACAGGCCGTCACTTAGAAGCAACCCCATAAGGGGCTTCACGGCCGAAACGACAACCGCATCAGTGCTCGATTGTGAGCGTTTTGCGCAATCGCGTGGCACCTGCTCTCGATGGTTCCTTTTGCCGAGTGCTATAAAAGCAGGGGAAAGAAAGCCATCGAGACCAGAGGCCGACCAGATGCCCCACACACGAGATAGTGTGTGGACGGGCTCTGGGCAGACAGGACGTGAGAATCATACTCTACACAACTAACCAACAAAGACGTAATTCGACAATCCATGAAGCTGCTCGAGGCAACTCAAAGATCGGCATGGACTCGACCAAGTCCGGTTCAGCGTTCCCAGGGCATAAGGGACGGTGTGGAAGAGGGTAAACGGGACCTAAGACACAATTATGCGTCGTCACCATTACTCCTAACCACACAAACCGTTACATTGTTACCCCATTGTACATGTTGCAGCATTGTAACATTTTGACATTGTTAGCCGCACCGCCTCCGCCTCCTCCTCCTGTCCAATTTTCTGAAATTGTCGTGCGCAAACGAACTCTAATAAGCACGGCCCGCCGTGCTTGTGTAGATTATTAGCCGCGGCTACCCAATCAGCAGTGACAAACGTGCCATTTTATTTTTAGTTGGCGGTGATGTCCCATATCTTTAGTGTGCGATGTAGAAAGAACCTAAAAATAACTAAACAGAAACTAAATTCTGGAGCAAACGAAAGCCTATTAAAATAAATATGATAGGACTACTTGAGAAAAAAGCTAAAATAAGACAAAGGCCAGCTTAGGCTATGTCACACCAAAAGGCAACGAGCTCAAACTTATCCAAGCGAGTATTTCTCCCAGATATTTAAGGAGCATTAACAAATGTGGTAAAGTCATTAAAATAAACACTAAATGACTAAATATAATTTTAAATAAAGGTCCGTTCGCTCCGCCTACAGTAGACCCAAAGCCTGTTTCCTAGTATTTACGATTTACGAAAATTCTTGCATGGAATTCGACCCGGCTCACGGCGCCCATAACAACTGCCTGCTTCGCTTGAACCTTCGTTTGCAAGCGAAGGGAGGGAGCGGTCTTTTTTTTTTTGTAGCTTTGAGTTTGGTGGGCTAAGACAGAGCCTCCTAAAGTAAAGGCCGTATCAGAACGAGCCAAACAAGGTGACAAAAATCAACCATTGACATAGAAGAAAGCGCAAGTTTGCTGGGTGCTGCCATCTATGCACCAAGTGGCGAAATTTCAAACTAACCGACTAAGGTTCCAAATTCTCTCAACTGATGACGCCACTTGACAAAAGGCGGCACAAAGGCGTCACTATTTGTGCCGCCTTTTTGCGGAGCATTGTGGGAGGCTAAGATGGTCTTTATGGTAGGTGGCTCTGGCTAAGCGGTCCAGGCCTGCACCCTGTTGCAAAAGGGACGGCGAATATTATCATCACCTTCTTCTTCATCATCGCCCCCGGTCATAATAATGTACTGAAAGTTGCTGAAGGACATACACTTTATGTAAAGAAATGAATAGACATAAATAGCTGTACATTAAAAAAAAAAGGTAAATTGGAAATAAGCCATCAGCGAAAATCATGCATTAGAAATAACGAGTAGAGTATAATAATACTTAATAATAATACTTAAAAGCCACCTTTATACATTTATGTTCTATTCAAGTAATATGACTCAGATTCGAGCTGGTGGACCAACAGATCACTATATGTTACCAGCTTTACCGATATGGCCAGGGAGCAAGTGTCCATATCGGTAAAGGCAGTATGGTAGAGATCTTGTGGCGAACTGGTTCCTGGTTCGAATTCGGGCCACATCACCTAAATCATAGTGAAGCCGAAGTGCATAAAGGTGGCTTACTGTACTATGTTATTTCTAGTGCAATCAATTTTCACTGATCGATAATTTTCACTGATCGAGAATTTTCGAGAAATACAAGGCGATACCGAGCCTGTCGCTGTTAACCCTTAGTTAACGAATTATTAATTTCTGATACTTTTTTTTTAGTCGGTCGTGAGATTCGAACCAGCATTCACTTGGTTTGGAGAAGAGGACGCTGACCACCTGCGGTTGATAGGCTCGTTTTAACTCGGGGAAGCCCTCACAATTAGGATTGGGATGCGAGTTGGACTTTATTCACAGTCAGTCAACTACAGGGTGGTCCACAAAAAAACTGACGGCCCAACATTTTTTAAGTCCAACTTTTCTAGTTAGCATCCCTCAGAACCAGGAGAGGACAGAAATCAAATCTAATGATACGGGAAGATTTCTGCCCTCTCCTGGTTCTGATAGGGGTGCTAAGTAGAAAAGTTGGACTTAGAAACTGTTGGGTCGTCAGTTTTTTGTGGACCACCCTGGCCACCTGGCAATACTGCGTGACCTGTGGTTATAACTGTACTGTGGATACCTGTTGTTGTGACACAGGCACTACTGGTCCAAGAAGTCAGTACGAGACCTGCAATCGCTTTTTCTGTTGAAGTTTTCATGAAGTTGTGTTTTCTTACGTACGCATGACAATGAATCCAGCTTAATTGGGAATGGGACTAAAGTTGACATCAGTAAAAGTAATAAGTAGCGAGCACACCACAAATTTGTGCAAATTTCGTGTGGGGTTTGTTTTCGTTTTAAGCAGCTACTTCCAACCGAAACATGCTTCCTGCACGAGAACGTTTATTTAAAAAAAACGTAAAATCCTGTGAGAAATCATTTAACCGTGTTTCATACCGGCACCCTACGGAAACCAACACGTTTAAGACCCCGCTTTCCGTTGATGGAAACCCTTAATCTGTGCGAGTGTGTGTGTGTGTGGGGGGGGGGGGCCACCGAAAGAGTGATCAGCTGCGTCAATACACACATAAAACAACGTATCAAGGACCGCGCCACGGCAGTCCTTGGAGCTGCT
>JAHWFP010020232.1:90387-124626 GCA_023313725.1 Lithobius niger
TTGTTGTTGTTGTTGTTGTTGTTGTTGTTGTTGTTGTTGTTGTTGTTATGAGGTTTCCTCTCATCTGAAAAGAACCAATTTAATATTTTTGTAGATTAAATGTAAGGATTAACAAGGCCCAGGGTCTTTTGAAAATTATTTTAATGTGACTACAATATTGTTGCTGATGTTTTGTGTTGTTGTTGTTCTTGTTGGGACTTTTGGTCTCATGTAGATATCGACCCATGAACCGATTTTAATTCTTTACAGTTTAAAACATTGACATTAACAAGATCCAGGGCCTTTTAAAAGTCATTTTGATATAAAAATAAAAGGTGCCAAAATAAATTTTAATGAGAATTAGATTAATTGTGAATAAAACTTTTAATGAGATTCAGAATACCCCAGTCCACAAATACCAAAAATTCATCAAAAATTGTTATTTAGTACTGCTAAAATAAAAAGTTAGCTTACATTTTTCTAAGATGGAATTACAGTTAAGTCTGGGGCTAGCTGTAGATTTGACGCACTCCCAGACGAAGCCATGGTGCCCGTGAACTCCTGTTTCGCCAATTCCCGTTTCGCAAAAAAAAAAAAGCATATTAACAGTTTTGCCCTCAGGAGGCAGTCCCATTTCCCCAAATCCAGTTTCGCTAAAAAGAATTTGACAAAATTTTACGTACACGAAATTTAATACCTTATTTCTATATAATGGGGCTTTAAAAAGCAAACATTTAACGGAGACAAGCAGTGAAGAAAAATCCCAGTTGATTTATTTCCATTTTGAAAACTGGCAATACAGACGGAAAAACGTTCGCTTTAAATATAATTGTTTAGATTGCTTGGTCGTCACTGCGTCACTGCCTAGGTTCTGTTTTAAGAATAGTTAGTTTTACACGTGATGGTTAACCTTTTCCAAACGGGAATTCCCATTTTTCAAAATTACGTTTCTCAGAAGCAAAATATTCTTCCAAAATGTAACATTGCTGAAGTTAAAGAGGCATGCTTAATTGTTAGTAATTTTTTATGATTTCTGATTTTATGTGTTTAGCCGCAGCGAGGGCGGTAGCGCGAGCGAGGCACGTAATTTGAAACAAATTATTTTGCGAAATGGGATTCTGCAAAACGGGTGTTTGCCTAGAAATGTCTGACCTTTATCATGTTATAAATGTTCGTGTTTAAATGTTTTAAATGTTTCGTGTGCCTAAAATTTCGTGAACGATATTTGGCGAAACGCGGCTGGCCCCTGAGGCAAAAGCTGTTAATCTGCTTTCTTTTTGGCGAAACGGGACGTAACCATGGTGCCGGAAGACAAGAAGGACAATTTTTCTAGGAAATTCCCATGAGCACCAGGCATCACAGGGCCTTTCCCTTCCTGAAATTTTGCGGGGAGGGGGGGGGGCTGAGGTAAGGATTAAACCTGGGACCTCCTGTACAAGAAATGGTCGTGGTAAGCATTAGGTAATTTTGCCCCACAGTCTGAAGCTGGCAGTAAAATTCGTGGAACAACAAAAGACAACCGTTACACAGGGAAAATAAAAGTTTCTACGACCCTAAATGGGTAGATCCGGTATACGGAGATAAGTTGGAAGTGATTTAAACATCATTACTTTATTATTAAATGAGAATTTTAAGCACGTGAAGAAAAAGTAGTGAACGACTGGCTGTGCGATCATCACTGTTTGAGCCAATGTCGAACCTTACCTAAAATTGAACTCGCCTCAGGGCTTGCCTAGATTTGTACACCAAACCTTACAGTATATAGTATAGTTAACTAAGTATGATAACTATAACCAAGAATTTATAGGGTTTGGAGGAAAATTTGTAACTCTAAAAAGTCCCTTTGAAACACGTTAGATCGGTCCCCATTAGTTCAGTCCGAGTTTTCAGAGTGCGCCACATGTTGCAGCTGATAATTTTTACTCATTTTTCAGCCCAAATCTAAAGTAAACTAAATTACAACTAAGCTAGGCTAAATAATAATTAAACTCAAGCTAGTTTAGTTTAGCTTAGTTTAATTTTAGGCTGAAAACTGAATAGAAATAAATACCCACATAAAATACATGGCGCCCTCTATAAACTAAGACTGAACTAATACGACTGTATCCAAGACATTTCAGTATGGGGTCTCAGTCACAAATTCTCCTCCCCAACCCTACAAATTCTTGCTATAACTAAGTATTATAACTAAGTATTATAGTATAGCTAACTAAGGTGTCATTTCATAGGTTACGTTTTTATTGTTTTTGTTTTAATTCCTCATGAAGTGGAAGCATCTTACATTACAAAAGTTGGGCATTGTAATCCCTCTCTGTTGTATGGATTAATTTCTGATACTTTTTTTTTTTAAGTAGGGTTAAGGTGGGAGTAAAGAAAAGTGCATTAAGGTGGAAAAACAGCCCACTATATCTCGACCAAATAATGTCGACGCAAAAACAACAAAAAAATAATAAAACAATAAATAACGACCTATCAAACCGGTGCGCCATACCCATCGTCGCATGGCGTGAATGGGCTAGCTCTCTCACACTGCCAAACAGCCCATGTTCTCTTTCATCAATGGCTAACTCATAGCACCGTCACGCTACGGAGCAGTAGCCCGTGGAGGAGTGCCCATGACCCCTAAAATCTGTGTGGAGCCCTCCACCCCACTATCATCACCCACAATTTTTTTTTAAGCTCCCCACCCCCCGAAACTTTTCCAAAAGTTATCTATTGCCCAGCAAGATTTTAGTAGGTTGGCAAACAGAAGGGGACGGAAAGGCTGAAAAAAGCAACTGACGAAAGATGAAATAATAGGAAAACGAATAAATGTTGTCATATACAGCATTCTTTATGGTGTTGAAGTGCGTGGAGGAAGAAAGAAAAGGGGTATTTCTTATGTTTGGGGGATGGAAATACGAAAATAAGGAGAGGCATCACAAATATCTTTTTGTGATGATATTATTCTTGTTTCATTTTTGTTGTTGTTGCTCACATGGTGTCTGATTGGATTGGGTAGTGCGGGGCAACGGAATTGTCTCGACACAGAGTTTCGTTAACTCCGGAATTTTCTTTAATTCTGACCCCTGTGTTGGACCCGGAATTACAGTAACTCCGGATTCGTGATTTGCTTTAAAAGTGTCTGAAACAATCAGGAATCGTGGTAACACGGAATTACCGAAACTCCTGATTTTATTGACGGTTAAATAACGTCCCTGTCTCGCTCGCACTGCCGCGCTCGCTGCGGCTATACATATAACATCAGAAACCGTGTTACTACAATTCCGTGTTACTACAAATCCGTGTTACTACAATTCCGGATTGTTTCAGACACTTTTAAGCAAATTACGAACCCGGAGTTACTGTAATTCCGGGTCCAACACAGGGATCAGTGTTTACGAAAATTCCAGAGTTGACGTAACTCCTAGTCGGTGCAAATTCCCGCCCCCCGGGGGGGGTTTTTGGGGGCCCCCCCCCCCCCCCCACATTCCCTTGCCCGCTCCTTAAAAATGCAATGAGGCGCATCCCATTACCCTGTGGGATTCGGCGACGTAAACATCTCTTTTTAATTTTTATCATCCCGTAGAACCTTTAGGAGTTTCACAAAACGCACAAAAGAGTGCAGTCAATTATTTAAATAACTAGTCGGATATGTGGCAACTCCCCATTAATACCGAAAAATGTAAAGTCTTAGCTCGCGGAAATAGTTTTAGAAATACTGGATACGTGTTGGGAACATTAATTCTTGAATGCATGTACGAGACAAAAGATCTCTTCATTCATTTAACTATGAATTTAAAATTCTCCACACATTTTGTTGCGGCCAAAGCCAAATAAATGGGTTGGCAACACGATAAAAAAAATGTTTCATTTCGGGAGATAAAACTACACTAGCAAAAGCCTATAAGGCTTATGTGAGACCCACTGTGGAATATGCATGCCAAGTATGCCCCCCCCCCCCCACCCCCATTTAACCAAAGATATAAATACTATCGAATCTGTACAACGTACCTTTACTAAATCCTTGCCAGGCATGCGAGGTTTATCATACCAGCAGTACAGCGTCTGGCCCGCTTAGGTCTCGAATCACTCGAGTTGAGGCTTCGTGCCGACGTCTCATTGACTTTCTCAGTTCTTAAAGGCATGACTGATACCGACCCTCATGTGTCCTTCACGGTTAGTGGAAACAGTTTTAGTCCAGGCCACCCTCTTAAGCTTGAGATTAGAACTGGTAAGAGCTGTTTGAAGGGATTGTACTATTTTTTTTTTTTACTCAAACCGAGTTGTCAGACCTTGGAATATTCTTCCTTCGGGACCTAAAAAAGTTCGACCTTTCAGACTACATGAAGTTTTTTTTAGATTATCGTTAGATTTTATGGTTTAATGAATTATGCATTTTATGTATTCGATGTATAGCTTAGACGTTCTTTTTACTCTTGAAATTGGGACCAGTGGTGGCATGCAAGCCCTTCTGGCATGCTGGCATCCGTATTACGCTTGTGTTATAAAATATCCTTTTATTTTTATTTATTTACTTATTTTAAAAGTTAAATTGATGTACAATGAATATAATTTTCAATCATCAAATATTTATTTTTGTGAGTATATCACCTACGATCGTGAAAGTACTCGTGAAAATCCTCCCGCTTTCAAACTGAAAGAAAATTCAAAACAATATGGTATTTAAGAAGAAAAAAAAATGTTGACTTACCCCTCGGACAGCAAAGCAGGAATAAACCAAGGGAGATACCCAGGGAAAGAGTGGTAGGCCATTTGTGAACTCTCATGGCGGGTATAGAGTGTTGTTCGCGCTGCCCCAACTTGGCTGCCGAGTGCGTCTCCGCCAAGCCCTCTCCGTGGCACGTACCTCAAGTTAACCGGAAGTTGGAAGAACCTCATACCGCCTACACACCTGTGATGCTACCTTGCCTCGTTCTACCTGAGAGCAGACGAAACTCTAGCCACTTAATCGCTCAAAATCGATCGGCACACGGAGCGTCCAAGGAACCCTGGTGGCAGCTCGATGAAACTTAAGGCTACACAAATATGAATGAATCGAAAGGACTAGGCTCTGAACAAGAGCCCCCACAACGACAGGGGTCAGCTAGACCCTCGGTACCCGGGTCCGGTCATTGACAGGGCCAGCACCACCTGAAATTTGTTGTCTCCCAATTATGAGTTATGAGGACTGAGTAATGTACTCGATTTATGCGTATTGTATTTTTTTTTTCAATCCCAATAAACAACAACTCCAATCCAAGTGCAATTGGCACGGAGCAGGAGCACTGCAGCACAAACCTACCAGCCTGTTAGGCAGGGAAGCCTTCAAACGTAAGCAGCCAGATTAATGAATGAACCAACTCGTTAAGCACAATTTATTCTAGGAGTAAAATCAGAAAATGCAACGAGTAGAGGCATTTTTTAGTAGAAGCGGTAACTTTTTTTTTCTGATCAAGAAGCATGTGAAGAAGCAGGATATAAACGTTACCAAATTTTCTTCGCAATTTTAAGACCGGAAAAAAATGAAGGGTTTTCTAATATTTTTAATAGGTTATCTCGGATTTTACTAATCCGTTTTTCTTTTTTTTCCACCAAATAAAAGGATTTAAAACGTACTGCCTTTCATTATATAATAACTAGCTGAAACCCTTAAGTGCTGGCACGGGTGGTGCTTGATGCACCGTTTAAAACATTGGAACGATTTGCATTCTCATGTGTTTGTTGCGAAAGGCGTGTAACCCGTCTGTCTTTTTGCACCCACTGGCTAGGAAACGCTGATGTTCGTTTGCTTCGCTCACTCAATCAGTGCCTCCCTTGATCCGGACTCTATGCAATTACATAACATAAATCTTTCCACTGGAAATATAGGGAATACGCCTTTGTACACCGGAAATCAATAATTCCGCCTTTGTACAGCCAAGTGTAAATCGTTAGCCCGCCGGTTTTGTCAATTTTGTTCAATATTGAACCGAATTTCACTAATCCTTTAATTTGAATCATCTACAGCGACAGAACCTTTAGCCAGCGTTTTAATATTAAGTTGTATGTACGTGAAGCATTGTTTTACCCGTTTTCAGTTTGTGCACACTGGCTACCAAACGCTGATGACCCCTGACCCAGACTCCATTCACTTTCATATGAATATTTCTATCGTAAATAAATAAATACGCCTTTTGTACAACAAAGTCGAAACAGTTAGCCCGCCGGCTTTGTCATATTTTTCAATATTTAACCGAGTTTCACTAATATTCACTAAGTTTCACCATGGTTTCACTAAGTTTCACTAATAGGGCGATAT
Organism: Lithobius niger; assembly: GCA_023313725.1. NCBI lineage: Eukaryota > Metazoa > Arthropoda > Chilopoda > Lithobiomorpha > Lithobiidae > Lithobius > Lithobius niger. Next base: position 96,647 of record JAHWFP010020232.1, read on the forward strand.
AAACCTCATTGAATCTGTACAGCGTCGCTTCAGCAAGTCACTTCGTGGTTTAAAGGAGTTTTCCTATGCCAGCAGGCTTGAATTAACTAAATTAGATTCACTCGAATTACGCCGTCTGAAGGCTGATTTGTACCTTACGTATTCATTACTGCATGGTCTGGTAGATGTTGACTTCTGCAGATATTTCGAGCTCCGTGCTAATAAACGTACGCGTGGTCATTCTCTAACACTTGCTGCTGGAGCGTTCCACATCACTGACTACCGGAAGCACTTTTTTGCTAACAGGGTTGTCAAGGTGTGAAATGATCTACCTGGCGAGTTGGTGACAGCAACCTCGTTACTTTCTTTCAAAACGAAATTACGGACTGTAGATTTGTCTAAGTTCCTTTCTGTTTTTATGTAGTTTATTTCAGTGTTTTAACTTTTGTTAGTGCTATACTGGCTTGTTTTACTGATATTGTTGCCATGTTTTTTTATTTTATTTATTTTATCTTTTTTAACTGACCCCAGAACAATGTTCTGTTAGTTTTAACTTTACTACTCTCTTGCTTGTTAGTACATCTTGTTTTTATTTTTGGTTGCTTTAACAACCTTAGGCTGAATTTTAGTGACCCCGGTCCATTTCAGGCCTGTGTGCTAAAGCACCAAATGTTTTATTATATTATTATTTATTATTATTATACTTTTATTTTAATTGTCCAGAACGACAACCCTGGAGCTGACGGCATGTTTCGCAGTGCATACAATACGTCGGAGGAAAGGGAGGGAAGAATTGGTGAGGAAAGGAGAAGAGAGCAGGGTTGAAACATGAAAAAGTAGGGAAGAATGATCGTGGGGAAACTTTTGTATTTGTTCCAATATAGAAACCACCCCTTACCCCCCCCCCCCCCCCAAAAAAAAAAAAAAACGTGCCATGAGTTTAACACACTTTTGTTAACTGTCGTTGGTGGCTTTAGTTACTTCGCTACTGGTGGCTGGGGTTACCAATTTTTCAGTATTGGTGGCTGAAATTACCACTTCTTCACTGTTGGTGGCTGCTGTTACCAATTATTCTTCGTAGGCGTCGAATGATTCGTTTCAAACTGCATCATCCAGTAGATCCAAAACATCGCCCTCCGAGACTTGCGTGGTAATTGTTGATTGCCTGAGGAGGCCTTGCGGGACAATTGATTCAGGCTGTTTTCATTATTTAACTCTGATTCAAGGCATTTTATACGACTCTGTAAATTTTTGTTTTGTGTTTTCTCATGACTGTGCAGAAACTCGCTTTGCGCTATCTTTGCGTCCAGTTGGCGCTTTTACTTACGTAATTCCACGTATTCTTTTTTATGCCGTCTGTTTGCAATCGTAATGCAATCTCTAGTTTTGCTGAAACGATACAAACACACTATTTAACACAAACGTTTTAAAACGCACAGAAAGACTTCCTTTTTTAAGCCGTTTATTTGCAATTGTAATGGGTCCCTTTACGCTTCTGGAGTTTTGTATGATCTAGACACACGCTAGTGTGTCGCGCCAAGTTAGCCAACAAACATCACAACAATTCAATTGTCGAGGTTGTAAACCATTGTAGCGCGACGCCATTGCGTCAGTGTCTTATATCTTGAAGCATAGTTGGGCACATTTCAGGTACTTGGGGAAAAATAAAAATGCGGTACAAAAGCTTAAATTGTGTTGAAATCGAGAGCAATGACCCACCTGACAAAAAATAACTCGTGTTTGAATGCCAGCTATGCTGCTTTCAATGCAAAATCTGCCCCTCAATAACGTTGAAAATGTGTTAACTACCTAGCTAGCTAGCTAGTCCGCTCATCCCCATGTTAAATCCCATAGGGTGATTATTCATCGATTCCGAGATAACGGGAAGGCTTCCAGCTATGAAATTGGACGAATGGGTGTACTACAATACAAACTGCGTACCTTTTATGGTTTGGAGCCTGGGGGTGTAACAGGGATGGCGCCGGATAGTGCGTAAGTACGAAAATATTGTTATAACCATTGTTAGTATTGTCGTCATCGTCTCTCATTGGACGGCCAAAGTTCCGACAATGAGAACGTGTATACTGACGTACGTGCCTAGGCACACACTAGTGTATCACAATAAATCTAAACAACGTTGCAAAGAAATTGTATTCACGTGTATACAACAAATTACAACAAAATTATAACCACACCAAAAGCCAATAAAGAGGTGACTAAGTTGAGAATGGTTCGGCCTATAGGCAAAAGGTTGTTGCAAATTCTTGAAAACCAATTTGTTTGTTGACATGGCACTTTATTACTCATCTGCACGGTAGTGGAGTTGAGTCAATACACAATTAAAAAAAAAGGAGTGATATCATATCAAAAACCAAAACTGGTAAAAGGGGTTGCCAAGTTCCGAATGGTTCGGCCCTTCAAAGGAGTGATATCAACACACCAAAACATTCGCCAACTTAATCGCACCGAATAATACTTTGGACGTTAAATGAAAACTTGAACATTGCTACCGAAAGTAGCAATGTTCTAATTTTCATTTAACCTTCGAACTATTAAGTGGTGCGATTTACTTGGCGAATGTTTTGGTGTGTTGATATGATATCACTCCTTTGAAGGGCCGAACCATTCGGAACTTGGCGGCCCCTTATACCAGTTTTGGTTTTTGATATGATTAGTGCTTACAATAGTCATATCGAAAAGTCCCAATCTGGGGGTTTTGACGACGACTGTGCTGCCATCCAGTGAGAGGTTTGTAAAGACATTGTGTAAGGAAGATCGTAATTTATCACTCAAGCAAAGCCTCGTGGTGTGGGAAGGCTTTGGTTATTTCCTAAATTCAGGTTCGTTACTGGCCTGTAACAGATTAGCCTGTTTTTAGATGTTCTTCTGTTTAGCTACTATTTCTCCAGGAACTACGATCTTCCTTGTATGTCGTATCGGCAGAAATATGAGTAGGCGACTCAGTTCAGTAGTCCGTTGTGGCTGCTGGTTTATTAAAATAAATAAACATACCATTTATTTATTTTGTGCTAATTTAACTTGGATCCCACTTGTTAAAATGCATGCCAAGAAAAGTTACGTGGATCCTTTTTTTCGTAAAAGTTGCATCCGGCTTTTACAAGCCATGAGACGTGATTTTCTGTAAAACCCTTCGAATTTACTTAATGTTTATTTAGGTAAATGTCGGATTCGTTTGGATACAAATATGTAACCTCTGTTGTTGACATGTAACCTTCCACTCGAGAAAAATGTAAATATTGTTAAATATTGTTATTTGAAAAGATCGACCTTGTGTCGGCCGTTTTTACGAATTGCATTTGTGATCATAGAAATGTATTTCAGCTTGGAGCCAGAAAACTGTAAGTACAAATGCGGTTGGAACCAATCTTGAAATCTTTTAGTTTGGGCATTAATTAAAATTCTAGTTAGTTTAAAATATAAATTGGTATTTTAAACTAGGTTAAACTTATAATTTAGTGCTTCGTTATTTGACACGGTTCACGTAACGTAATGGCAAGAGCGCTCGCACTCGTAGGCTGGCAACAGCTGTTAGCTAGTGCCAATGGCGAATTTTAGATTTGCGTGTCAACTCACTTAGATTTGGAATTTTTCATTTATCGAGCTTTAGTCCTATAGCGATTAACTCGTAGTATTGCATAGCATTATTATTTTCAAAATAAAAATAAATTAATGTCAGCGCATTTCAGTTTGAAATTAATATTGCTGAACCTATGATCTTGAAACCGGTACCAGATCCAAGAGAGCCGTTTTTGGCCAATCACAGGGCACGAGCTCGGCCAATGGGATGCTCGCGTGCTTGGATGTTCTTTTCTCAGTCTTGAAGAAAGCGCGGGCGTCTGAACGACGTTTTTTTTCCGGAAGTCGAGTTGCCGATCGCTGGAAATTTAGGACTGCAACATGTAGCCAGCCAATAATCGCCTTAGGCGCAAATGCCTCAAGGCAACTGTCGAATTGAAATGGAGTTTACGAAATTGAGTTAGGGTTTCAACAAATGAGAAGCTTGAGTTCTCCTGTTCATCCGCGTGAAGGCCCTGTATTTCTGTATTTAAGGAATCGGACGTTTGTAATCTGGTTCCCAAAAACCACTGCAGATCGGCGGGACGCTACGCCTTCCCTAGAGTAGGCGCTGGCGCGCGCTTAGCCGAGTAACGGATAAGCTGAAGATGAAGAAGTCGCGGTAGTACCATGACTTGGTAAGCTTTAGCTTTGTAAAGTACTTAAACTAAAATGTAGTCTAAAGATACTTTAGCTAATAAGATCTTAGGGGGAAGGGATCCTAAAATGATTTAGACCCCAAGAAGATTAATAACAACTAGTCCTAGCTCTTAAGCCCACCATTTCTTAGCCTACGCAATGAATGAGGACAAGCTAGTGTGAGGTCCACGGGTTCCTAAAAACCTTGATAATTTATTAATTTTCTTCCCGACCCAAAATCATAAAGGGAAGAAGAATTAATATAATATTTTTTTGATTTTGTTCAAAATCATAACTTAACTTGTTTCAACGCAAAATGCCTGAAAATTGAGTTAAACTATTTTTAACTGGTTCCAGCCGTAAGTTGTTTACCTTCAACGTTAAATAGTTAACCTGTAACTTGTTGTGATATCTGCCATAAATAAATGTGCATATGTTTGAAATCGACTTCTTTTATTCTGACTTTTGCATGAATAAATTAAGCACGTTTTAAATCATAACAGAGTTAAGGTTAGGTCTCATTCGCGAATGAGTGGTGGCAGTTCTACCAGGATCGTCGAGAGGAAGGAGAATACTGTCAGTTAGGAAAAATGTTACGGCCCCCCTAGGGACTTTAGCTAGGCTCCGTAATAAACTGGTGGCAGCGGTGGGATTCGGTAAAGAACCCAAATTCTTCCCACTTCCTTCGTCGAGACAACGCCAGGATTCCAGTTGCCGGGATTCCAGCCATGCGTTACCAGGATCGTCGTAGATGACAGTGAGGCTCAAACTCACAGCCATCGATTGCCGATAGAAGCAAGCCCCCAAAAGCCATGGTCAGCAACCGAGCCCAGCAGCGCCAAGGATTGTAGGACCCGAGGAGCCAAGCCGACCAAACCGAGGGAAGCTTCAAACCACCGTCAGATGTTTAGACGACCCAAGCAGGCCTAGACGTCGACTACAGTAGGCCGACACATTCGGAATTCAGCTATGAGAGCAGCCGACTTTGTCAGCACAGCTACGGCCACTTTGTGAGCAATTTATTTGTCACTTTGTGGGCTCGCTAGTTTTTCCACTATTCCAGTCAGCTTAACAGAGGTCTGTTGGCTGGAATGAAAATCCAGTAATCCAGTCAGTTCAGCAGAGGTTTGCTGGCTGGATTGAAAAGCCACTGTTGCAGTTGGTTCTGCTGACGTTTGCTGGCTGAAACGAAAACAAGTGTTTGTTTCCAGTGAGTAGTCAACAGGGACACCACGGACTCAAAACTTTCTTCAATTCCTCAAGTTTGATGGAAATTAAGTCGTACTCAAGCGAGAAGCAAGAGAACAACAGCAAAAAGCCAAAGCAGGGGTAAATTGTAAGTGCAGTCGTTCAGGTGCAAATTGTTTTTATATACTTTAAGGTTGAGCAGCTGAAGTTTAGTGATTTTATGGTTTAAAATTGTGTGAAAAAACAACGCTTGCGAGACCAGGGTTAAAGTTTTAAAACAGGGATGTTTGACTTGACAGGGGATTGTGACTTAAATTTATTTCTGGAAACTTTGGGGGGGGGGGGGAAAGGTAAATTTTCCAGTCGGTTTAAATAATTTTACCGGTCGGTTAAAAAAAAAAGGGTTTTTTTTTTTACGAAAAAAGAAATTTGTAGGCCTGTGTTAGCCTGGCTAGTTTAAAAGTCAGTTTAAATAGCGAATAACTGTTTGTAGGCCTGTGTCAGCCTAGCTAGTTTAAAAATTAGTTTAAATAGCAAATAACTGTTGTAGGCCTGTGTTAGCCTAACTAGATTAAATTTATTTTAATTAGTGAATAACTACAAGTTTATTTTAAGTTTAAACTTGATGTTTACAGTTTAGTAAACATACTTTTCCAACTGAAGCTCCCGCAAGCGTTGCTTTTTTTTCTCGCAGTGGGTCTAGAACCCAGCATTAAAACAGTTGATAAAAATGGATGCACAAACCATTTGTGAACCCTATAGAGTAAAAGAGTTACAAAAATTCTGTGTTGACACCGGAATAGGTAAGAGTGGTGTAAAATCCATGACTATAACCAAAATCCAGAATGGTATTGACAAAGGTATTTTACTGTAGATGATTTAAATGACTGGCTTACGCCATTAAGGGAAGCCAAACAACAAAAAGAGAGGGAAAGGGATGAAGCTAGAGAATTGCAGCATCTTAAACTTCTCGAGGCTGAAAACGAAAAGGCTAGGTTAGCCCAATTAGTAGACATTCAGCGTCATGAAGCCGAATTAGCCAAAATAGCTCAGCAGAAACTCGCACATGAAGCTGAAATAGCCAAAAGCCAGCAAGAGACTCGGCGGATGGAACTTGACACTCAGTTTCAATTAAAACAACAAGAAAATGAGTTAAAGAAAAAAGAATTAGAGCTAAGGGAAAAACAGCCAGTTGTTTCTAAAGAGCCTAATACTCAAAATTCTCGCCATAGGAGCTTGCATAAATTAATGCCAGTATGGGGGGAAGAGAAGGGCCTGGATATTAGTGAATACTTGGTCCAGTTTGAGTGAACAGCTAAACAAGCAAAAGTTCTACCCGAAGAGTACACGCTGGAGCTACAGCCTCTTATAGGCTCGGTATTCACTCAAGTATGCGCTAGGCTAAGCGAGAGTGATGCAGTCGATTACGACAAAGTAAAAGCTGAACTTTTAAACCAGTTTCAGCTCACGCCAGAAGCTGCGCGTGTTAAGTTCCGTAGTTTCTCGAAGTCTACTGAACAAAGTTATAGTAAATTTGCGTTTAGGCTTAGGACGCAAATGATTCAATGGTTCGATCTTGCCAAAGCGAGTGCAGATGCTGGTAAGATCTCGGATCTGATTTTACTAGAGCAATTTTTAGTAAATTGTCCCACCCAACTTAAGTACTGGCTTCAGGATAAGCCAGACGTACACTCAGTAGAAAAGGCAGCTACTTATGCCGATGAGTATGTTGCGCGTAGGCTAGTGTCTGCCGCAGAAAAGGACATACGTCATGCTCCTGTTGGAGCTAATAAAGGAGATAACGCTCCTAAAACTGTTCATCCTGTCAAACAGCCATCATAGGTGCAAAAGAATTCGGGTAATGGTACTGGCCAAAACTCGAAATCTGGTATTTTGCCTTATCAAACTGAAGCAAATGAAAATGGTGATAAGGAGGCTAAACTGTTAAATAAACCTCGTAAGCAGTGTTTCCTGTGTTCTAGTTTCGACCATTTAAGAAATACATGCCATTTACTTGAAAAGGTTACTGAACCTAAAATGGTGAATGCTTGTTTTGTTAACAATGTTGTTAAAACGTTAAAACCAAATATGTTTAAATGTAAACTTGGTTGTAGAACTGTGTCAATTTTAAAAGACACTGGGAGTGAAGTGAACATAATTAGTAGTAAGTTAGCCCAAAACTGGCCTAAATTACCGACTAAAATAGCATGCAAATCTGCTTTAAACAAACAAGTTGTTAAATTACAACAGGTAAACTTGTTTTTGAAAACCAAGCAAGGTCTCTTAAAAACTACGGCATGCATTAGTCCATCGCTAAATGCTGATGTGGACATTATTCTAAGTGGACCGGCACTTGATGTTTTAAGTGCTTCACGCAAGTCTAATGTGGTTTCTACACACAAAGTGCGGCATAAACCAGGGAGGGATCACTTAAAAGCAGACGCAGGGACGACGCTAGAATCACTTTATTGGGGAGGCGGCAGTGGGGCAGCAATTTTAGCCAGGGGGGCGAACTGAAAAATTCAACTTTAGCGGTCCCCCCACCCCCTCCCCCCCAAAAAAAATTCAAAATAAAACTCTTGTAATTCATTCTCACACCGAACGTTCTTAACTGCTTCAAACCCTATTTTTGGGAACATTTTTAAATCCAGCTGTAAAAAAGATGATCTTGCAACTCTCACACTAACAACTGGGCTCTATTGATGTAACCTCAAGTCTTCTTGTCGCTTTGAAAGAAACTAACGTAGTTTTCTTAATAAATAACCAGAATTTTCTTCGTTTATACGTTTAATTTGATCTGATGAGTGGGGGGCGTCAGGGGGGGGGGCGGCCAAAAATATGGTGGGGCGAGCGCCCCCCTCGCCCCCCCTTAGCGTCGTCCCTGACAGACGCCTCAAGCCGATTCTTTCCTGTAGCTTAGAATGTCACCAAAACAAAAATGGGTTGTTGTGAGTACTACCGAGTGGAACTCTCAGTTGTGTGTTTTTTTCTTAGACTCCATGTTGAGCTAGTTAAAAAATTTACATGAAATCCTGTACGAGTTTTTTTTCTTTACTTTCTATTGCACAAAAAAGTAAGACAAGTTTTCCATGTATTTCTTGAAAAAAAAATCTGAAGAGTTTTCTTGTGACTTTCTATATATAAAAAAGGTTATCAGTAGTTGTCAGGTGACCTGAAAACCTGTCCAGTGTGTTGTAAGCTGAGAATAGAGCCCACAGTTTTTTAGTACGTGCCCATAGAATCCTTCTTTCTGAAATGTATTGCACACTAGATTAGAGGGGGACGACCGGAGTTTTTTTGGTAATTTTACTGGATAAACTAAAATTACAATGCGACATTCCCATGCCGGCGGGGACATATTAACAGAGTATTGAGAGGCTGTGTCATTTTTAATTTGCAACGATATAACTTGTTAAATGTTGTTCGTCAATGAAATTCTGGTCTGAATTTTTTTTGATGGCGTTTGCTTCCTTTTCACTTCATCCACCTGCATAAAGTGAAACGGGATCACTCGCACTGTTTTGTCCTTGAGTGTTTACATTATTGATTTATGCGCTGCTCAACATTTACTTGCACATGTTCGATTGTACTTGCATTTGGTTTAGCACTGATTCTTGCCGCCTCTGGCGACAGGAAGTCAGCTCCTTCAGTTGGGGCGTGTAAGGAAGATCGTAATTTATCACTCAAGCAAAGCCCCCCCCCCCCCCCGTGGTGTGGGAAGGCTTTGGTTATTTACTAAATTCAGGTTCGTTACTTGCCTGTAACAGATTAGCCTGTTTTTAGATGTTCTTCCGTTTAGCTACTATTTCTCCAGGAACTACGATCTTCCTTGTATGTCGTATCGGCAGAAATATGAGTAAGCTACTCAGTTCAGTAGTCCGTTGTGGCTGCTGGTTTATTAAAATAAATAAACATACCATTTATTTATTTTGTGCTAATTTAACTTGGATCCCACTTGTTAAAATGCATGCCAAGAAAAGTTACGTGGATCCTTTTTTTCGTAAAAGTTGCATCCGGCTTTTACAAGCCATGAGACGTGATTTTCTGTAAAACCCTTCGAATTTACTTAATGTTTATTTAGGTAAATGTCGGATTCGTTTGGATACAAATATGTAACCTCTGTTGTTGACATGTAACCTTCCACTCGAGAAAAATGTAAATATTGTTAAATATTGTCATTTGAAAAGATCGACCTTGTGTCGGCTGTTTTTACGAATTGCATTTGTGACCATAGAAATGTATTTCAGCTTGGAGCCAGAAAACTGTAAGTACAAATGCGGTTGGAACCAATCTCGAAATCTTTTAGTTTGGGCATTAGTTAAAAATTTAATTTAAAGGGCTTGATTGCTCGCCTCCTGAAAAATCTAACAAATTTACACCAGTTATACTTTATTACATCACAAATGAAAAAAATAGAGGGAGCCACTGAGAGGGGGGATGGGGATGTACCACGCCCCCCCCCCCAAAAAAAAAATTTATGTTACTGGTAACGTCTTAACCTTTCAAATCAATAACATACTGGTTAGACACAATGTTAGGCAAAAAATTTGCTACAAGAAAATTTCAATGCATATTTAACCTAAAAATCTACTCAGTGCTCTTAAATCATGATTTACCTATACATGTTCTAATTTTAGTGCGTAAGTCCCAATTACTAAATACATACATCTGCAGTCTTCCTATTTAACTTAACAGGGTGTATTTGTGGAACATCTTAAATATGAGTAACGTTATGGCTATTTTCCCCTTTTGTTTTAAATATTCCTTTGTGCAGTAACAATTTTTTTCAAGTTCTTCTAATGAAAATGAATAGTGGTTTTAGATATTTCAACGTGCTGATTCTCATTAACCAATTCGTTTCGTGTTTAACGTGTCATTTAACAGCTGTAGACATAACACCCAGCATTTTAAATGGAATTCGGTTGACAGGCAAGACATGTATGGTCCATGTATGGTTTGTTTTATTATGGAATATGTGTACAAATTATGCATTTAAACTCATTTTATTTTATTTATGTTACTAATTACTGAATGATAAGCTGCATTAAAGGTCAATAGTTCTGACCCATTCTTCATAAATATCCTAGTTATGAAAATTAGGAAGGTTGAAAGAGTACATTTAATTCAAAAATCACTGCAATTTAACTGCTATGACATTAAGACTTCACCTTTAAATCAGAATAAAATGACCGCTATGTGTGATAAATAAATTTATTCAGCCTTGATGGAAAGAAGACATCGCTACATTTCAGAAAAGTCTAGGTATAGCCCTTTAAGTTAAATAGGACGCTTGAAGAAGTACATTCTAGTCGAAAAAAGCCTGACCATTTTCACTGCTATGACATTGCTACTTCCATTTTAAATGGAACAAGATAGCTCCTATGTAATATACAAGTGGAGAAAATTTGGTAATTTCCCGAAAACGAAAAATCGGCTCATTTATTTTGCCAACTATACTGCACTATGTCAATTTTAACAAATACCGAATGTTACCCATATATGGCGTATCCATTACTCTACGTCTATGGGACCGAAATAGATATTCTATATGCCAAATTAAAGATAATTCTCTGTACTACAACAACAGATAGGCATTAAAACGATTGGTCTAAGCGTTAGAGGTTTATTTACGTTTATAGCGAAATTTTACGAAATTTTACAAATGCATGTTTTTTATCTTTAAGTTGAATCTGTTAGCAAATCATTAAAAATATCGAAAATGTTAACGTGTAATGAAGGATAGTATATGTTTCAAATGCTTTTATTTGGTGCAAAGAAAATGAAAAACGGGATGGTGTAAGTCTAGATATTACAAATATTAGAAAATCTCTGTGGTGCCATTTTTTCATTTCCGGTCTTAAAATTGCAATGAAAATTTGGTAACGTTTATATCTAGCTTCTTCATGTGCTTCTTGTTCAGAAAAAAATTAGTTACCGCTTCTACTAAAAAATGCCTTTAACTCCTAAACTATGGCCTTTTCTGAATTCTTCTCCTAGACTAATTGTGGTCTAAATTGTTGTAGTTAGTCTCAGACCCCAAAATTTAATGTGGGATCCCTGACTATGAATGAATAAAGTACACGTATTTTCACAGGTATATTTCCGTTGTCCCTTCTTTATCCAGCTTAACAATTCCAGTTGCAAAAAGACTAAAAGCCGTTCCACAGACGATTATACATAATTAAAAGGAAAATAAGGCACATTTTATGTTACAATGCTACACCTTCTTAAGCAATCCTAAATACAAACGGAACAATTGAAAACCGTTGCATACAATATTTCCGCTTTTTTTTATATTGAAGATAGGATTCAAAATTTGTATACCCCTATCGTTTTTGCCACCATTTTCAAGCAACTTAATTAATCTTCATTTTTCAGATGTTGTAATTTTTCGGTTTTGTTTACTTTTGGGCATTTTATGAAAAATAATGTAAAACATACACGAACGAATTATAGGCAGAGTTGAATCGGGTCACCGGGTCATTCGGGTCAAGTTTTGGGCTGGGTCATTGGGTCAGACCCGGTGACCCGGAATTTCGGGTAAGGTGCGGTGACTCGGAATTTCGGATTAGATCTGGCAACTTAGCCTGAACTGGTTAGCTGAACTGATTGGGAGACCCACTGATCCCTAACTAAGCGAAAGGAGAAACGGGTGCTTCGCGATGGAAATGCTACGTCCCTCTTTAAGTTCTATCGCCAGAAAACAAAATCCTCACGCTCTCTTCCCCCCTTCCGAGGACCACTTGGTTTCTTAGTGGACAACTTTTCTAAGGCAGAGGCCCTTAGTGCCATTTTTGCTGCTAACACTATTTATGACGACGGAAATTTTTGTCTTCCATTACCTCAGAAAACGAACCTTGGACTGGATAACCTAAACTGGATTCATTTTGATCAAAACATCGTTCTTTCAGCTCTCAAATCCCTTAGGCCTAGCAGGTCCTGCGGGCCTGACGGTTTCTCGGCCTTTCTTCTAAAGAAAATATCCTCTGAAATCTGCTACCCTTTATCAAAGTTGTTCACTTTGTCTTTTGAATTAAGTGAAATACCTAACAACTGGAGAGAGGCCATTGTCGTGCCAGTTTTTAAGAAGGGTTCACCTTCGGACCCATCAAACTATAGACCGATAGCACTAACCTGTGTTGGTTGTAAGGTTATGGAGTCAGTTATTCGTGACTCCCTACTATGTTACTTGAATGATTTCTCCATTATCAGACGTGACCAATACGGTTTTCTCCCAGGTGTTTCTGCTACCCACCAGCTCTTGAACGTTTTGGACCGGTGGACCTCAGCGTTGGACGTGGGGGCTCAGAGTGATGTGGTATATTTTGACTTCAGGAAGGCATTCGAGTCAGTTGTTCACCGCAAACTTCTACTAAAACTTGAAGGTTGTGGCATTGGTGGGCAACTTCTAAATTGGCTCTCCTCCTTCCTACAGGATCGATCACAGCAGGTAATCATCGAACAGACACTGTCTAGGAGGGTCAGTGTACCTAGCGGTGTCCCGCAGGGATCGGTGCTTGGCCCTCTTCTTTTCCTTATTTACCTTAACGACCTAACTCTACCCGCCTCCTATCCATTAGGGGTAAAATTCGCTGATGATATCAAAATTTCTGCTGAAATTTTGACACCAGGTCCTTCAGCAGCACTTGGAAAGGAAATAGATGAGGTTCTTCAATGGTCCCGTCTTTGGCAGTTACCTCTCTCCATCTTAAAATGTCAGACATTCCATATTGGATCCCCACATAGTGACTACCGTTACATGATGGAGGGACAGGACCTCCCTTTGGTGGAGGATATAAAGGACCTGGGTATTTGGTTCTCTCAGGACCTCAAGTCATCGCTTCATTGTGGAAAGATTAGTTCATTGGCATTCAGACGCTTGGCTGTTGTTAACAGATGTTTTACGTCTGGGGACATAAATACTAAGATTTGGGCTTTCAGGGTCTTTGTCCGTCCAGTTCTTGAATATTCGACACCAGTTTGGTCGCCGTATCTTGTTAAGGATATTAACCTAATTGAATCGGTGCAGAGACGATTTACCAAGGGACTCCCTGGCTTTCGTGAATTGGACCATATGGAACGACTCACTCGAGCGGGGCTGGAGCTGCTTGAATTACGTAGATTGCGCTTTGATCTCATTCTTACTTATAAAATATTGCGAAATCTGATTAAGGTGGATTTGCCATTCTTTGACCTGGCACCCCTCTTGCAGGTTACTAGAGGCCATTCCTGGAAACTTGCGACCCAGGGTTCAAGGCTTGACTGCAGGAAACATTTTTTCTCTATACACGTGGTAAAAGCCTGGAATGCTCTGCGTTCTGGGACTGTGAGCGCAAACACTGAGTCCGGATTCCGGCGGGAGCTCATGACTTAAGACCTTCGTCCTTACCTCACGATCGGTTCACAAGCCTCCTCCTCCAACAATTAACGTACATTAGAACGACTCACTCTTCGTCTTTTTTTTTTTTTAAATGGTACGGTATTAGCGGCTCACACCCCTTCTGGCAACCATCCACTTAGTAGTGGTAAATTACATTATTATTATATTATATATTATAAGCCACAGACTAAAATAAATTGAATTTTTTTCCTGTGTTAGTTCCGGGTGTGATTACCAGAGTTTCTATGGAAAATATTTTCCATTCCTTGGTATATCCACCCAACAAGTAATAGTTATTAGTGAAAACGAGCGGTTATCGATTTTCAACCCACAGCTGCAATCATTGGCCCGGCTTAAGTATGCAAATATGACGAGAGCGAAGCCCAAGACTTATTTGTATACGAGAGACGGGACAATAATCGCAGCCATGGGTTAAAAATCGTTAACCGTTCGTTCCTCACCAATAAATGATTTATACCACGGTTGGAACGTCAAGCTAACTCGTATTTAATTAAAACGTGTTTCTATTGATATTTTGTGAAAATTGCTTCAAGAAATACGGTAATCAGTGTTGCTATGAATGAAGATCATTCCATTTTAGTTTATGGAGGGGGAGTGGGTGGTAGACGGACGAGTCCTTTGGGTCATGTTTGTGGACGGAGGGGGGAGTGGGTGGGAAGGTGACATGCGTCCTTTGATTAGATTTTACGCTAGTAAGCTCGCTCGTGTTTTCGAAGCTGTTCGAGTGAAAAAAAAAACTTCGATAAGTGGTAGCAGGGATAGAATGACAGTTGTGCTGGGACATTCTGGCAAGGTCTGTAATTCATTTTGTGCGTTTGTAGTTTGAGAATTGTTTAAAAAATACAGTAATAGGGTATCGGTATAAATGAAGGCCATTCCATTTTAGTTTGTGGAGGGAGAGGGGGGGAGAAAGTTACGCGGAGTGAATAAGCTTAGCTATGGGCTAGACATGTGAGAGTTAGCATTTATAGGATTTCATTCGCGACAATTCCTTTTGTACGTTTTTATTGCGTCACCTTTTTGCACGCTGTATTTCGTTGTTGGTGTGTGCGTTTCGGTCGTGTGATCCGGGAAGTGTCAAAAGTGTGGGTTATTGGCAACGGAACGGCAAATTATAAAAGTAGCAGCCAAGGCCCGCTGAGATAGTAGCTGCGGCCGGAACGCAACGGCCAGCAGCGCGAACATACGATGCCAACTACCGACCGAGCGGCAAATTAAATTAAGTTGCGGTGGCCCTAAGGACTTCACTACGAAACTACCACTACGACGCAATACAACATGAACCTCTTACCTTTTTGGGTGTGCGGCCTGAAGGGGGCCACGGGAATGGCGTGACCGGGCGCGTAAGTAAGCAAATAGTGTTGTAACCATTAGGGCATTTTTTTAACATAGTAACTGCTGCTCCAAGTCGAGCACAGTAGTTATGATCACTAAAGTGTTTAATATTGTGCTACAGCCTAACAGAGTCCCATGCTGTTTGGGTATCACATTTGAATCCTAGGGGGGTAGGCGCGTGCATCTAGGGTCTATTGGTCGGTCCATGTGCACCTAGGATCAACATTTTCCCTCCCTTGAACGTTAGATACCCGCCCGATATCCCTGCCGCATCTATGCGTCGCCCGCCCGGGATAACTGTTTCCTCCAGGTGACTAGTACACTTCAGCACAGAGTTGGGTCTATCGCTCGGCCCACGTGCACCTAGGATCAACATTTTCCCTCCATTGAACGTTAGATACCCGCCTCATATCCTTGCCGCATCTATGCGTCGCCCGCCCGCGATAACTGTTTTCCTCCAGGTGACTAGTACACTTCAGCACAAAGTTGGATCTATCGCTCGGCCCACGTGCACCTAGGGTCTATGTTTTTTCCCATTGAACGCTAGATACCCGCCCCATATCTCCGCCGCATCCGTGCGCCGCCTCGCCCGCGATAATTGTTTTCCCCCCAGTTGCCTAGTACACTTCAGCCCAGAGTAGAAACTACGTAAAAACTAGGAACGCGTTCTTTGGGCTGTTGAATCCCACCCTAAAAAAAAAAAAAGTAGAAAAGGCTCAGCTGGAAGTGCCCCCAGCATTAACTAGATTTTGCCGTAGGGCACGACGTATTGGCCTTTCCCGTTTGAAGCATTTAAACAGAGCAAGTTGCGCGAGACGGTGATCCGTTGCATATCGGCGACTAACTACAATAGAGAAAAAAGAAAGAAAACTAAATCACCTCGTCGCGTTCACGGGCGGCCGGTCCAGGACTTTACGGAGGCGGTGGGTCGGCACTTTCAGGGGAGTAAGTGGGACACAAGATAGCAGGCCCACAGACCGATCTCCTGCACGAGAAGGATGTCGGAGGTATTTGTCTAATGAAAAACCAATTTAAAAAAAAGTCAATAAAAAAAAAAGCGCGTTAAGTTCCTAGTATACAAAACACACAACTCACGAGACGCGCTGGAGGATAAAAAAAATATCCAAGAGTTGATAGTTAGTGAGCTGTGTTGACAGTAGCTATCCCAGAACAGAATGAAGTAAGGATCTCGTCAAAAATCGGGTAAGTCTAAAATTGCTCGGGGCTATAATACGAACAATCCCGCCCCCCAACACGGTGGTCTCCCCCTACGGCCCTCAGACCTCTGAATGGCCTAGACGAAATGACAAGAACGAATGACTATTGTAAAAAAACCCAATCCGTCACGCGTTTCTGTCCATTAACGTAACGGTATATAGGCCAGAGGTCGTGAGGTTAATACTGTTATGGGCGTAGGAATGTAGTTACGACATTTATCGGCTATTAACGGTTGTCAAGAGAGTGTGGGACCCCTCAACTAAAAAGAAAATAATCGTTCCCCCTATCAATTCGTCAAAACAAAAAGTAACGGGCTATATGTAAGCTGTCAGTACTTTCAGAAAACGACGCGTAGTTAACGTCTCGTGACCTAGATCTCTAGACAACCGACTTATTATACGTTAAACCTTTCGTATAAGCCCTTTAACTCGAAAAGACAAAAAAACGGGCTAACCACGAAAAAAAAAACACTGCCTCGAGCGAAACGGGCGGCCCACATCGTGACGTAGTACACGCCTCGCAATTGGTTGAAAGTCATCACATGATTCGAGCCGTGCAATGAGCGACGGTACTACGAGACTAACCAATCGGAGAAATGAGCGAAATAGAGTACCGTAACACCTTTTACGGAAAATAACCAGGGCTGATTTGTCGAGCAGCTATTCCACCTGAAACAATGCAATTTGGCCAAGTATAAAACCATCACCCCAGCCAAGAATTCACTAACCCGCCGATCTCAGCAATTGGAACCAACAACTCAGCAATTGTAGAGGTAAGCATTGTTTAATAAGGCATTACGTTAATATTGAAAAAAAAAATAAGAGTGCGAGGACTTGGCCGGTTGCTAACGGGCTTCTTTACATTTTATGTTTACAGATATCCAACAATCCGAAAGGCCACGCAGCAGTACACCCGAGCAGTGCAAGCAGAGAGGAACAGGTAGGTCTAAATGGTTCCTTTATATCATTTTACGTGCGGAATAGGGCAAAAAAAAAAAAACCTAAAGCAAGGCTATGTCCTTTTTATTTCTTTTCATATACATAGTGAACAAAAAAAAAAAAAATGGCAACATCATCAGCTTCAGTAGATAGAGTCATGGAAGCCAAAAACACCTACTTCATAGGGGGTGAAATATACGTACAAGTGACAGATTTTCAGGGACGTGCGTACGTACATGTACGGGAATTCATAACCCCAGGAGTAGGGATCCTGCCAGAACGCCGCGGGGTCTCGTTTACTGTCGCCGAATGGCGGGAATTTGTTAAGGATCACGGCATTTACAATCAGATCGTGAGCGAGCGCAACTTACAGCAGCAAATTATGACCGGCCGGAACTATGGAACCGGCCTAAAAGTGATAGTGTCACAATCTGGCTCAGTCTATCAGGCTAAATTCATACTTGAAAAATACAGCAAAAAGTACATTGTTCTAAACTACCGCCAATTTGCAGGCTTGATAGGCTACGTCACTGATATCACTACGCTTTTGGACAAAAAACTGAAAGAGATGGAGCCCCCCACAGTTCAGATCGAATCCCCCACATCCCAAACCGAAATGTGGTTGGAGTGAAAAAAATAAGTAATGTCCTTTTTTTTTTCATTTATGTCTCTCCCTCACAGTCTCATGGCGTACTAAACCATCCCATATTGCGATTGCTTCCCACTTACCGGGTTAAATTTCATACGAATAGTTCCGACGGTAAACGTAGTGAAAAATAGCTATTGGAAAACACGGAGAAAATGACAGCGTGGTATTAGATCCAACAGAGTGGCTAGGGATAATAGCGCAACTCTACTGGCGTCAGCCTAACTCGAGTATATCAGTTAAATCGGGGATCGAATCCGTGGCCGACAATGTGCTGATCCTAAAAACTGCAGACAAATCAGTAGCATTAACTGAATTTGATATACTCAGCATGAAATACATGCTCCCTCATATATCGCAGGCGGTCGCTTGCTGGACGCAGAGAATAGGCGAGTTGACACCTTCACCTGCGGTAACATTGCCAACAATGGCCGTAAATGAACCGAAGCAAAAAAAGAAAAGAGTAACGTAGTGGTCGACGGAAGCGAGCCAGAGAAAAAAAAAAGCAAACGACGGCCACAAAAGAAAAGTGATGTTAAAAAGACCGACGACCTGCTCCTCGCAGGCTACGCAGGAGCCGGAAGTTGTCTAACTACAGAAATGTTACATGTGTGAACAAGAAATCGCACATCCGAAATGCAGCATAAACACAGAAGATATACGGCTCCCCTGTCAGGGATGTAAGTTCAATTCCCCGAGCCAAAAGAGACCATGATTGCGTAATGCACGCTTCGCTTTTTCGCAGCTCAATTTATTAAACTACTTCTCTGTTTTTTTCCAATAGCCTATTCTAATAAAGTTGGGGGAGGCCCGACATTAAAATCATCCTGTCCCGAAAAGCTTCCCGAATATGATTGTCAGACTCAGGGGACCGAAACTTTTTAAAAACGATAGATTCAGCATCGTTAAATGCATGGGAGGAAATACATAAAAAAATTTAGCACTAATACAAATGTCTACACGGTGACAATTCCCCCTATTGACGCCCAGTATTCGGTTAGAAACCGTTTAGAATATATAGACCAACTTTTTCACCGACATAATTTGAGCGTGTCCTGGATGGGTTCCGACCCACCGACTATGTAGGTGTGTGTATTGGGAGGAGTGGGTTTTTGAAAATAGCTTGTTCCTTTCCTTACATGCCAGGGAATCTTTTCAGCGTCGCTAACATTTTGGCTCTTATTTTGAAACTTAACCAAAGTGGTCGGGAAATTCAATAAGCTCGAGATTAAAGTAACTCATATCGAGATACCCAGAGGCGGCAAAAAAGAAAATGTCACCCACAAATGTTATAGCATGACTATCAACAGGGGGCGCTAGGTCGGTCGTGTTCCGAAAAAACGGCTTAGATAAACTTTGTTTGGCTAGAGCGATATAGTTTGTTGCAAAGCATTCGCTGATAAGGACATAAAATTATATAGACAAATTCGTAAATCGAACAATGTGCAAAAAAAGCTCGCTTTACAGCTGCACGCCGACGCCGGCGTCTGTGTTCGCCAAGATGGGTGTTCCATTGTTGACTTGAAAGAATTTCAGGATTATTTAACAGAATACCAAATTGTGTTATTCAAAAAAAAAAAAATGGAACACAGTGCCAGGTTACATTCGAGGGGCCTTCTAGCTCTAAACGCATCTTATACCTTTTCTGCCACGCCAATCACTATTTTCGGAATTTTAAAGCCGCGGTTTATTTTCTCATCCCGATTTTTCTGTCTGAGGCCGTATTCCCGACCTAAAAGCCACGCCTGCCAAAAGCAGTCCCTCGTGTCATTCGCCTAAATATGTTTGCTTCCTGAAACGTTGGTTGCCATGTTCGGCATGTAACAGATTGTTCGGAAATACGGAATGTTTAGTCCGCCATTATAGCAAACAGCCACCCTTCAAAGACTCTATACAGTCTGTAAATCGCTGTTTAAATGCAAGATTTGTTTTCTAACGTTTGAGGGTAATAGCATCACTGTTGCCAACGTTTTTGTAAAATATGTAAACAGTGGTGTCGGCTAGAGCACCGCTGCCATATTCAACTCCTCAAAAAACGCGATTGCGTGCGGTTAGCTGTTTACGACCTCGAAACGACGCAAGTTGAGCGAGTAACTGACGGGGATTTTTTTTTTTTACACAACGTGAATTTGGCGGATATCGATATTGCATGCACTTACTGTTTTGGTTGTATTCGTTGTGGCGACATGTTTATGAACGGTGAAAGCGATTTTTGTCATTGGTTGTTTGAGTCACATGCCATGGATTCGAACCACTCTCTCATTTCACGTAATAACTCTGGATACGCTTCTCTCTTCCTAATTAGGTGGGCATTAGATAATGGAGTCAAACCTACCGACGTCATATATATGCGGGAGGTAAAATAATAACCGCAAAAATAGAAGGCATAAAGTTGGTGGACTCTTTCAAGTTTATGTCAATGGCCTTATCCAAGCTACCCGCTAGTTTAGGGCTAGATGAAAATCTCATACCTGTATGGTTTGTTATGCTGTCTTAAAGATAATCATGTCACTGTTAGTTTTTGGCGAGAAAGCACCTATCGACGAACCATTCCGTCAGTACAACTCCAAGCGGGGGGGGAAATATTTTCCTTCGACAAATGATCCAATAATTGAGTTTTGTAACTTGGTCACTCTCCCCCAACAATCCACGTGAACTTTTTCCGGTGAGAGGCCTACGTCGCCACCGTCCCTCCCTCCACCGCTCGGCCTTGCCGATCGGTAGACAGCATGGCGCCCGTCGCCCGCCGCTGAGAGAGAGAGAGAGTGGCCCTAGCGCGGGGGGTGGGGGGTGGGTGGGGGATAGAGAGAGAGTGGTCTTTGGGGGAAATAAATAAATACGATAGTTAGAAGGACAACGAGTTCATTCGCTTTCCGTTAGTTGTTAGTGATGGATGAGCGGCGTTCAATATCAACAACTTCAACTTTTCTGGCAGACCCAAAGTACGAGATATGTAAGAGCATAGTCTTGCTGCTCATTTTATTTTTAAATTGTCTCCTGTGGAGTTTACCTTATTGCCGGCAATTTTATTACCCCCTCCCGCCCCTAGTCAACGCTAGCGCTGCCGAGTCAGTATGGGTGAGCGTTTGATTACAGATTTTGCGCAATTTCACGCACCGTTTAACTGCGTGATTGCAGGACCAACGGGTAGTGGTAAAACTAGCTGGATGCTTAAATTTATAGATAACTCGGCCTCTATGGTAGACGATGAAATTAAAGAAATACATTGGCATTTTTCGAGTTACCAGAGCTGGATGGACAAGTATAAGGATAAGATTAAATTCCATAGAGGTTTACCTACCGATATCGCTAGCTACGACCCTAATATACATAAACTTTTAGTTCTTGATGATTTGATGGCCTCAGTAGCGACATCTAGCGGCAAAATTGCCGAACTTTTCACGAGACACGGTCATCATAATAATTTTTCAATATTTTATTTAACTCAGAATTTATTTTCGCAAGGCCGGAACCAACGGGACATTGCTTTAAACGCTCAATATGTAGTACTGTTGAGAAATTTAAGAGATAAAAGGCAGATAATGACGTTCGCGTCGCAAGCCTATCCAGCCAAGACTAGACAGTTTATGGCCGCGTACGACGACGCTATCCGTAGACAGAAATACGGATATTTAATGGTGGACATGCACTCTAAATCCAACGACGCAACTCGACTGAGAACGCATATATTCCCCGGAGAAACTACTTTAGTAATGAGGCGGTTAGTTCACAAGTGGTGTAAGTCCATTCAAGTCCATTTTGAGATAATTAAGGTTAGACAAACGAACCCATTATAAAAATCACTGTTAAGTAATACTTAATGGTGAAAGGTGAGGCATTTGAGTCAAGTATAGTACGTGAAACTGTGAAGACTGCAAACTTAATATCCCAAAATCATGGGCGTGGCAGCTATCTACTCACCACCCCAACAATAGCATGTTGAACACAGTAAAAAAAAAAAATTTTTTTATTGCATTTCTGGACTGTGCAAGTGAGTCTAAGCAACTTTCCCTTTTACACCACCAATGTAACTGTAACCTTTGGCCCTATATGTATAGAGTAAGTGGGCACTTAGAAAAAAAAAGGAAGGACCCTGTGGACTTAGGCAAAAAAGTGCAAAAATCGAAATTTTTTAAATTAAATTTCTGGACTCTGCAAGTAGTTCTGAGAAACTTTCCCTTTGACACCACACGTCTATCTCTGTAAGATTAGATTTTAGTATAGGCATCTATTAGGCTTAGAAAACTTCTGTGACTTGCACCACCTGTGCCCCAAACTTGGACACATTTTCGTTTAGTGCACAAGAAGATAGCTGCTATCTCCGGGCCAAAAACTGAAACTAGGAGATACACCACTTATGAACTATTAGAAAAAGATATTACGATTCGGAAAATGTACCTAACTCAGTTTTTTCGAAAAGTGGACTTACACCACTTGTGAACTAACCGCCTCAGTTTATTCCACGTGAAGATTTCGATGAAGAACGTTAGGAAGCATAGGCCGCTCCTAGAAGCACTCTGTAAACTTAGCATTCCACAACGCAAGAATTTGTTGCGGCACGCTGACAAGTCTCAAGTCAACTGTATTTCGGAAATTGCCTTAAACTTATTGAATAATAAGCTCAAAGTCTCGCCTTCGACGCGTTGTAAATTGAAGAAATATAAGAAACAAATTCGACTTTTGGGGAATCGTCGAGCTTCGCTCAAATCCAGAAAGAGTGTTTTAGTACAAAGAGGAGGATTTTTACCCTGGCTCATTCCTACAGCCTTATCAGCTCTCGGGGGTTTATTAGGCCTGGGTAAACAATGAGTTCGTTACTTAATAGAATGTATTTAGTCCCTGAGGACGCGTATAAAAATTATACCCCAACAACAACAACAACAACAGCGGCCGCCGCTGCCGCCACTCAGCCGCACGGATTCCTTTACTTGCCAGAAGGAGGGTTGTACGCTAAATTAACCGAAATTCAAGCTCGTATAGATGCCCTTTTAAAAACCGAACACTTACCTTTGGATTTTAAAGCAAAATATATCGGGCAGCTCGAGAGGGAAAGAGATCAATTTATCGATCAGTTTAGATTGTCGGCAGCGGTTGTTCCTACTACACCAGCTCCCACTAAAAAACATTCGCTTCTTCCGCCAAATTCCCCCGGTCCGCCCACATTGTCCTTAGCAGGCAGCCCTCCCAAAAAGGAAGAAAAAAGGACTAAGGAATATATCGTTGATAGAGAGCGAACTAGCCTACCACGCGCCGCTAAGCAACGAACTAGTAGACGTAAGAAACAAAGCGATCCTGACTGGGATATTTTCCAGTAAAAAAAAAAATGGACGCTTATTTAACTAAATTGTATCACGACAGCTTAGGGGAAGCCACTAGTTTCGCCTCGGCGACCAAATTACATTCTCGGGCTAAGCGGGACGGTAAAAAATATACTTTAGCTGCTATTAAAGACTGGCTTTTACGTCAGGATGCATACACCATAACCAAACCGACCAGGTATAAATTTAAAAGAAATAAAACTGTAGTGGGTGGGTTGGGGAGTTTCCTACAATGTGACTTAAGTGACATGATATCTTTAAGACAGCATAACAAACCATACAGGTACATTTTAACTTGTTTGGACGGCTTGAGCCGTAAAGCCTGGGTTGAAGTATTGCGTACTAAAACAGGCCGAGAAATGGTCGAGGCGTTTAAGAAAATATTTAAACGTATAGGCTATAAAGTAATGAACGCTAGCAGCGACAAAGGGAGTGAATTTTTAGCGAAAGAGGTTCAGGATTATTTTAAAGCAAAAGACGTTCATTTTTTTACTACCGAAAATGAAGATATAAAAAATAGTAACGTTGAAAGGTGGTAAAGAGAATTAAAATCTAGATTATATCGGTTTTTTTTATCTAAAGGTACTTACGAATACGTGCCGGTCATTCAAAAAATTGTAGATTCTTACAACAAAACTCGCCATTCGGCCACTGGCATGCCACCTGATAACGTCAATTTTCAAAATCATACGCGGTTGTGGCGTAAATTGTTCGGTGACGATTTAAAGCAGCTAGGCCGGGCTTTGACTAAACGTAAAAATATTAAAATTCCTTTAAAAATAGGTGATAAAGTTCGCATCTCTATATCAAAAGGGAAATTTGATAAAGCTTACAGGGGCTTGTGGTCGAGGGAAATATTTTTCGTAACTAAAGTTTTGGTTCTTCGTGGCAATTTAGGTCAAGTTACTGTCAGGCTTAAAGATTATAACGGGGAAGAAATTAAAGGTCGCTTTTATTTATTCGAAGTAGGTAAAGTGCTTAAAAAGGACGCGGAGGACTACCATCGCGTAGACAAGGTGCTGAGAAGCAAAGGTGTCGGACGCAACAAAAAGTATCTAGTATCTTTCGAAGGTTACGATAAAACCCATAACCGTTGGATCCCGGCTAAAGACTTGAAAAAACTATAAAAACAAAATGGAGGGCGATAGTTTCTACATGACTTTACCAGCCAATGCTAGCCTGGATCTTTTTCCTACAAATTCACTTAACGATTACACTACGAAATTAGCTCAAAGAATAAGTCTTTCTGGTAGTGGCTGGGAGGTCGGACTGGCCGAATTTCAATACTCGAGGAACTGGGCTAACGTGGCATCAGATAGTGGAATGACTTTGAAATGTGGAACCCGTACTTACGTTAAATTCCCTAGATATAATTACCAAGAATTCGATATACCGGAATCTGCTAAACTCGCGATTCTTAATCAACATAAAGTGGTGGGGGGGGGGGGGGGAACCACATTGACCGTGGAACCGGAATTGGATCTAGTTTTCAATAAAGATTTTGTGTTTTTCACTTACCAAATGGATAAGGTTTTGACTTTTTTAAATACGACTATCGAAAATCAGTTGGGAATGCCTTCCATTACTTTCAGTTACAATCAAGTAGGTAAACGCGTTGAAATTGACCATAAACTACCTCCAGATGCTAAGTTGTGTTTGTCTTATAGTCTCGCTAGGTTTTTAGGCTGGGATAGGTCGGATAGGTTGTTGAGAGAGAGTTATTACGACGATGTAAAAGCTCATACTAGGGCCACGACTGAAAGTATTCTGCAGCAATTTAATGACGGGAGTTGGTTCGTGTCCTACGTCACTTTTGTATCTACCATCAACGTTCCTTTAACTCCTGGTTACTATAAAACGGGACACGAATTGGCGAATGCTTTGAACAAGGCCATGAGAGAAAGAGTGCGCGCTGTTAAATATCCTAAGTTCGAATACGGGGAAGTCGGAGATGTAATGTCTATACGTTTCCCCTCCATCCTTTTATCGGCTGATAAAGAGACTACTCCTCTGGAAGTACTGAGTATGAGCATTAACAAGGTATTGGCGAGTAGAATAGGTTTTAGAGCCGATCATTTTTTTCATAGAGCAGTTGCATCAACTATAAAACTTAACTTGATCGGGGGGTTCGATTCTTTTTATATTTACAGCGACATAGTGGCGGAGACCCTAGTTGGTGACGTTCTGGCGCCTTTATTAAGAGTTGTAAGAATCGGAGAAGGCGATATGACGAATGTAATATTTACTAAACCTTACTACAAACCAGTCGCTCGTCTTAATTTCGAGACCCTTAGAGTCTATATAATGTCAGACATGGGGGTGGCCATTCCATTTAACTCGGGAGAAGTTAGCCTGACACTACACTTTAAGTGACGTCCTTAAAAAAAAAACCATGCGAGCCCCTTACTCCGGATTAGATCCTCGCGTATGCGTGCAACACTATTGCCCTGTCCAGAGAGGGGGAGCCCCTTATTTTGCGGGGGGAAGAATACAGAGAGGGGGGGGGGCTGGTTCGGGGATTTCTTGAGCGGTATCTTTCGGTCGGCCGTCCCTTTTCTTAAAAGAGGTTTAATGGGGATAGGACGTTATGCGCTAAGATCTGGGGGAAGGATGCTGGATGACGTAGAGTCTGGACAATCTGTTAAGGAAGCTGCTCGGACGAGATGGAGGGCGGTTAAACACGATGCCGTGGCCGCTGCTACAGGCGGGCAAGTGGGAACCGGTCGCAAGAGGAAGAAGAAGCTTTGTCAATCAGGAGGTGGGAAGAGAAAACTAAGACGCCTACAGGCTTCCAAAAAACGAAGAAGCAAGCCTAGAAGAAAGGCGGACTTTTTCGGTTAAATGAGCAACAGAAAGTATATAACCGCATACTGTACTACGGCGTCTTTCATTCCACATCATCATGTCATTGAAACCATACAGAGATTCAGTCCCCTGCACGAAGGAAGAACTTGAGCTCTTTACGACACCTCCTGTGCAGGTGACCGTAAATGATGACACTCTAGTCGAGTATCATCCTTTAGCCACATTAAGTGACGGTGCTCCTATCGAATTCGTGGTTCCTGGAGCTGCCGACTGTCTCTTGGACTTGAGTCACTCGTTTTTACACATCCAGTGCAAAATAGTTAAAGGTGTAGCGACGACTATAACAGACACAGAGAAGATTGGTCCTGTAAATCTACTTTTGCATTCCCTTTTTTCGCAATGCGATTGTACATTAAATGGAAAACAAGTGTCTAATAGCGACAATGGGTACGCATTTCGTTCTTATTTAGAGACTTTATTGACTCATGGCACCGATGCTAAAGCCGGTCACCTCTCCAGTCAACTGTGGGAAGCCGATACTGCCGGTAGTTTCGATAGTGGTAATCCTGGTGGAAGTAACGTTGGTCTTAAAGCACGCACCAAACGTGTCAAGACTAGTAAAGTTATAGACCTGTACGGTCGCCCTCACTGCGACCTATTTCAGCAAGACAGACTTTTGTTAAACAATGTCGATCTCCGTCTCAAATTAACTCGTAGTAAAGATGCATTCTGTTTAATGAGCGCCGAGACCAACCCGAGCTACCGCGTGAACATCACTAAGGCAGCCTTGTTCGTCCGCCGAGTCACACCATCGCCGGCAGTGTTGGTGGGGTTCACCCAGGCCTTAAAAGACGGTTCCGCAAAGTACCCAGTCCGCCGTGTGGAAATTAAAACTTTTACTATACCTCAAGGTAGTCTACAAGGCAATCTCGATAATGCCGTCCTGGGAAACATGCCTTCGTTTTGTCTTCTCGGCCTGGTTTCGAATAGTGCATACAACGGTAGCTATACTAAAAATCCTTACAACTTTGCCAACTACAACGTTAATTATCTCGCTTTGCAGGCCGATGGAAAAACTATTCCTTCTATTCCCTATAAACCAGACTATGACAATTCTTTATACGTGCGAAATTATTACTCACTTTTCCAAGATACCAACAAACTGGTTTCGGGCTCGCCTCCACCCATCGCGTATGGTGATTACCCGGAAGGCAATGCGCTGTACGCTTTTGACTTGACTTCCGATAAAAGCCAAGGAGAGTGCCATTACAACCTCATTCGTCAAGGATCTCTTCGTATCGACATTAGTTTCAAAGAAGCCCTTACGGAAACTATAAATTTAGTACTTTACATGGTGCATCAATCCGTACTCGAAATCGATCAATCTAGAAACATTTTATATGAACACTAAAAAACAATGCAAACGGATCAATTGCGCGCCGCAGCTAGCAGTCACAAGAAGCTAGGGCCTTTATTCGGTGACGTGTACGCTTCCGATCAGCTACCTAGAACAGCCACCCATTCGGCGTACATCGTTAATTTGGACCCCTCTTCCAAACCAGGTAGTCACTGGATCGGCATCTATTTCGACCACCTCAAAGCGTCCGTTGACTATTTTGACAGCTATGGTCTGAAGCCTACTAACGTACACATCCTGCGTTTCCTCGGTAGAAATTCTACCTTTAAGAATTATAATCTACACACCTACCAAGGACCTTGTAGTACGGTATGTGGCCAATACTGCCTTTATTTTCTATATCATAAAGCCAATGGTCTCCCCATGACTCGTATCCAACAACATTTCCATCCTATGACGAAGGATTTTAACGACCGCCGTGTCGTCCGCTTCGTCAAAAGACACTTTAAATTCGTTACACCTTCCGAAAATAAAGACTGCGTTCAATGCTGTAAGCCGTTGTTATGATCGACTGGGGGGG
>JAHWFP010020233.1:0-16881 GCA_023313725.1 Lithobius niger
CTTGGAATGGTCCTTCGAGGTCATCATGATGCTAAATTTTGAACTATACGTCGTAGAATAGTGGTGCAAATTGGATAGTTGCAGAGAACTGTAAACCTATCCAATTTACACCACTATTCTTCGACGTGTAGTTCGAAATTTAGCATTATGATGACCTCGAAGGACCATTCCAAAGTCATTTAAACTAGCATCATTAGATGTCCCCCGACCCATAGTATATGTATGCACATTTTCGTGGTTCTCCTCTTAGTAGATTTGGAATGGCAGTAGCTTCTCCAGATTTTTACACCACCCAGTATGCGACTTTAAAAAAATGTTAAATAGACGAACTGTGAGGGTTGACTCTGCTAAGGTGACAACCTGTCAAGGTTTGTGCATTGTAACTGTGTTTATGCATTGTGGCTTTTCAAAAAGATCAGTAAAAAAAATTTGAAGTGGCATTTTGTCAATAGAGGGTGGCATTTTGTCCGGTGGCATTTTGACGATGGCATTTTGATGTAGTGGCATTTTGACGAGTGGCATTCCGTCGGTGATTCCACAGAGGACACCTATAGAGCAAACCTTTGACAATGACATTGTAAAACGAAAATCATGAAAAATGCAGTTACGTGGATTTGTAGTTTAGGCGACGATTGTATAGCCACAGTGAGAGCGGCAGCACGAGTGAGGCAGGGATGTTAAACGTATATTCATTATACGGATTTCGTTACAGACGATTTTCCATTATATTGTTACACTGCATGCGATCTTCCAATTGTGCGATTTTCCAGTTAGACGATCATCCCTCGCCCCATTTTCAGCAAAAAATTTGTTCAATTCGTTGTATGATAAATGACGCGAGCTGTAACAACGTAAATTTTAGCTTTTCCTTTTTTTTTATTAATTCAAGGAGACAGAAGGTAGGGACTAATTTGAGCTTCAGCCATAATGTATACCGTTCTTTTAAGTTCTCGTTTTGGACTAAAGAGGTCTTATCAAGTTAACCATGCTATTAATTTTATGTCTACCACCTCGGATGGGTCTCCAGAACCCCGGGTTAGGCCTGACTCGAAAATATGCGTTTCGGCCTTCAGTTTTACCACTGAAGACAGAAACTCATCAAACGAAACCAATTTGACCTTTCTGGGGTGCCTCGTTATCGAATTATACAATTATGGGCATTCAAAAGACAAAATGAACATTCGCTACCTATATTTCAGAAGCTAGATATCCTGCCAATTCGCATTTATGTGCGCATCGAATTATAATTTGTTATTGGAGGAATAGCACTCATGCTACAACTCATTTCCTAATGAACAACCACACTACTAGGAGTAAATTGAACAACTATACGTTATTCAGCCTGATCTCAATAAAGACAGATTGCGTAAATGCAGCTGTATACAGTAGTGTACCTAACAACTTACAAGAAATTGTTGAGATGTACCCATTCCAAAAATCTTTGTTTCAATGGCTACTGGGCCTATGTACTGACTCTATAGGAAAGTTATTCAAGATTTTAAGCTAAACGTTCTTTCGCAATAAGTATGTCTTACCTTGTCAATCCATTAACTTCCCATGCACATTATTTTATAATTCGTTTTGTGTTTGTAGTTCAATGTAGTTCCATTATTACTTACATGTTGTCAAGTTTTGCAAATTTGCAGTGATTTTTTCTTTTTGTACAATGTTTTATAATCACTTTTATATGGTACCCTATACCATACCACACACGGGCATCAGCTCTTGGGTGGTGTGGGCATATACTGTATTGTTGAACTGTTATTGTTTACTGAAATAGGGCCTTAGGGCTTCGGGCAGATGACCAGGAGTGGTTAACGCTCGTCAAACCCTTTGAAGCCCTTTGTATACTGAAATAAACTTGCTTATTCCCTTTGCTTACTTACATATTTTGACCGGCACACAAAATTTCACCTCTCAAGCCTGTTTCTGCGAGGGGGGGGGGTGTCCTTTAAAGATGACTGCCACGTCTTAAAATGTTACAGCCGTTGCTGACTCGCGAAAAATTTTGAGTAATAACCGGCAACGGGCCTGCGGCGCCTGCGGGACTGGCAGATTGATTTCTCACTGTTGCTTTTGACAGAAAAGTCAGACGCATCTTTTTGTGGATTTCCTATTATTTTTTTTTTCATATGTGACACGACGTTAATGTTGAAGGTGATATTCGACCCGCTGAGTTGAAACAAATGACAGTCAATCGCGTTTTTCTGGTGCAAAAGCATTTCTGATTAGCTTTATTTTCGGCCAATTTTTTCCTGTCCATGACGGCTGCTTCCAGATGAATAGCGGCAGTCTGTTTCTAACTGTCCTGCAGTTCCTAGAGGGGAGTACCTTGCACTTACCTAGTACTCCTTTGTGTTAAAATGACGCCCTTCCCTATGCACCAGGCCTGACCAGTAAAGATAAACCACATCAAAAACCAAAACTGGCAAAAAGGGACCGCCACGTTCCGAATGGTTCTGCCCTTCAAAAGAGTGATATCAACACACCAAAAGAGTAGCCAAGTTAATCGCACCTACTAATAGTTCGAAGGTTAAATGATGAAAACCAGAACACTGCTACTTTCGGTAGCAATGTTCAAGTTTTCATTTAACGTCCAAAGTATTATTCAGTGCGATTAAGTTGGCGAATGTTTTGGTGTGTTGATATCACTCCTTTGAAGGGCCGAACCATTCGGAATTTGGCGGTCCCTTTTACCAGTTTTGGTTTTTCATATGATATCAATTCTTTTTTTCTAAAATTGTGTATTATCCTGCAGATGTGTAATAAAGTACCTCGTTTATAACAGATTTAGTGGTCATTTTTCCAATATTTTAATTTCACATCACGCCTTTGAGAAGCCGAACCATTCTCAACTTAGTCGCTTCTTTATCAGTTTTTTGTTTTGTTTTTCTTTTTTTATTTAGTTCATATCACTCCTTTGTGAGGCCAAAACATTCTCAACTTGGTGACCTCTTTACCGGTATTTTGGCTGTATTTTGGATATTTTGTTTTGTTTTTCGATTTTGCGTAGACACAATTTCTTTGGCAACGTTGTTTAGAATTGTGACGGCACGTGTGTCTAGAACCACACTTCAGTATACACGTTGTCATTGTTCGAACTCCGGCCGTCCAATCACAGACGACGCCGACAACACTAACATTGGTTATAACAATACTTTCGTACTTACGCGCCCTCCCGCGCCATTCCCGCTACACCCTCAGGCTGTAAACCAGAAAAGGTATGTAGTTCGTATCGCACTGCAGCCATTCGTCCAATTTCATAGCTGGAAGGAAGCCTTCCCGCTATCTCGGCATCGGTGAATAATCACCCTATGGGAATTAACATGGGGCTGAGCGAATTAGAAGTAGCTAGCTAGTAAACACATTTGCAACGTTATTGAGGGTCAGATTTTGCATTGAAAGCCACTTAGCTGATATTCCTACATAAGTTAATTTTTGTCCGGTGGGTCATTGCTCTCCATTTCATCACAATTTAAGCTTTTGTACCGCATTATTATTTTCCCCCAAGTACATGAAATGTGCTCAACTATGCTTCAGGATATTAGACACTTGAGCTATGGCGTCGTGCTGCAATGGTTTATGTCCTCGACAATTGAATTGTTGTGATGTTTGTTGCCTAACTTGGCGCGACACACTAGCATGTGTCTAAATATGGCAAAGCTTTAAACTTAGTAATGAAAGCAATGAGTATTAAGCAAAGGATTTGCAATAATAATCGCATACCTATACAAAGGTTAAGTGTCAATATTGCTATGATGAACAGTAGGAGCTTGGAGTTGAGCACCCGTTGAGCTTCATTAGCAGGCCAGTAAGGCCGCTGCATTATTATAGCCAATTGCTGTTTTGGTTATCTGTAGCTAAGGTTACGTATGAGTAATAGCTATACCACCCGTGGCTAACTGTACCGGAATTATCACACAATGGTCAATGTCTCACACATGGCCCATCCGCGAGAACTACATCAAGATGAGGTGTAGTTCGAGGGAATTGGCCAGATAAGGAATGTCGCCCGTCCCTAACTTTCGAAATGAAAAATAAAATTATTGGGGTTAATGGAAAGTTTGCCTTCATTGCTGTGTTGTTTTTACAAACATTACGTCACCACGTTTGCACTCGCTTCTGTGGGATTTTGTGTGGCATGCTAACTTGCGTGCAGAACAATAGCCGAACCTTGGCACTGACTCTGTCTCCTTGCCTTCACTTACAGTGGCGGGGGCATGGGTGGAGTTAGAAGGGACCAATCCATTGTGACCTAGGGCGATTCCTTGGGAAAGTGGGGTAGGCAGCGCAGCGGACGGCCAATCGAATTGTGGCCTAGAAGGACAGCTCGTGGTCAAGACAGGTGGAGAAAGAGTGGGCTCGTAGTAATGTACAGTACACATGCCTATGATTTGCGAAGGAAGTTTATTGTTGGCTGATAACTTCAACGCACTACCTGTAGGAACCAGCCCACAAAAAAAAAAAGAATGAAGCCAACGTTTCTGTCGTCCATATTTCAAGGGATGTATTCCTAATCTTCAGCTTCGTCAGCAAACGCTCTCTACTGCCTTTGAATCAACACCAAAAACGTCGACATTTTCCCAAGCGTCAAACCATCGTGTCACGCAAACTTCAGCTCTTTAACGGCGTATATTTCCAATGAAGAATTTCGAGAAAAAAGAGAATTTTGACTCCCTTTTAGACTTCATAACAATCTTAAAAAAAAAAGCAGAATGCCAGTCTGACTGGCCTCATCCACATTGGCTTCGCAAACACATCTTTAATCTTCAGCTTTTTATGAAAGTCTCTGGTAAAATATAACAGTCACGTTTAGCAACTGTTCATCCTGTAAATAACAAATAGAATATGTAACTTTCAGTACTGCCATTAAAAATCAAAAGTGGTGGCGTCGACAGACGTTCGTCAAAGTTGTGTGGAGGTTTCTCATCAAGATGGGTTTGGGCGGTACAACCGTAGGCTAAGGCTGGAACAAAAAAAATTCCTTCTGTTAAGGAAAGTTGGTTCATAACAGATAAGGTGGCACATCTATTTACATCAACGATAACACTGCATCGAATGGTGAAAACTCTGCTTTTGTACCGATTTGAGTCTGTGGTGTATTCGTGATTAGAACGCCTTATCACAAACACGTGTCATGGGGTGCAAAGCCGTTCAGAGAAGTAGTACCAGTTTCAAGTATCATTACGAGGCAAGACACGTTAATATATATAGAGGAATTATCATACGTGTATTTAAAACTAGCTTGCACTACAAAGATGTATAAATCAGCTCCACCTTTGGAACCATTACAACAAAATTTAACCAAAAAATACCAAAGTAGTCACGTACACCTGCATGGCAAGTGGGCATTGTGTTTGTACAGGATTAGTCACGCAGCACTTCCGTCTATGTCTGCAAAAATAGAGATGGAGTTAGTTAGAATGGATGCAATAACGCTGTGATGGTCAGTCCTGCAGCTAGCTAGCTGCAAGGTGTACTGGAGATAAACGAAGCTTGAAAAATTAACGTTGTTTGTCAAGCAAATACTGTGAGAGTGGAAATTCTTGGGTCTAAAAATGATTTTCTGCAAGTGGAATCCTTTTTTTTCCGGTTAACAACTTTAATGCAGATCTACAAAGAGTAAGGGTGTATTTAAGCAACGACTCGCCTTTGCATTCTCGCAGCTAGAATTTAATCGTGGTGGCCAAGTCGTCGTTGACATGGTAACAACACTACCCGGATTAGCTAAATCCGACGTCGTTTGAGTAAATGCTTTAAGCCTTCTAATCCGTGATAATAAGATAAAGAATTCCTCCTGACGAAATTTTCCCAGTTGCTTCTGAACACGCAATATTGACGGTTTACGTTGTGAGTCGATAGAGCTAAAACCGCCGCCATGTTGGAATTTCAGATAATTTCTAGCTTTTAGCGCAAGGGCGAGTCGTTGCGCCCTTAGACACACGTGAAACCAATTAATGGAAACCTACTAAACCCAAAAAATAAATAAAAAGTCCCATATAGCTAGATTTTCGTCTTTTCATCTCGTAAAATGGATCTTATCAATTTGGACCCAAAAGACTTGATGTCACCCCACAGCAAAACTTATTAAGGATTTCTGACAAGCTTTTCAGCCGTTTGAGGTAACTTTAAATGCCAGGTTCTTTTGCCTAGTTAATCCGTCAGCCAAGACTTCTATGTGAAATGAAATACTGATAAATTGTACAATAAACATTTTTCAGAGTTTTCATTGAACCTTTGAACTATTACTCTCTATGATTAACTTGGCAAAAGAGCTTGGCGTTTCATATCACGATTTCAAACAGCCGACGAAGTGCTAGGCAGGAATCCATAACAATTTTTGTTTTGGTTCGTATTTTTTACAAGTGTTTAGACCGAGTCAGTAAACTGTCGCAGAGTTGGAACTGGTAATTTTTTTCGACTTAACTTGTGCGGTGACCAGGCCCAAAGTAGCAAAACAAAATGAGGACATTTTTTTACTGAAATGTATAAAAAAAAAACTGTAGTGTGTTACAACGTTGACAGTAAGAACAGACTGTAAGTAAGGTTTGGCAGAGCGGGAAAAAACGTAAAAACAAACAGTGTATATGGCAGTTCTTTTCAATACTTGCATTAGTGCACCCTTAATTTTAATCTGACCTTTGTTTTAAGCGTGGTTACCGGTTCAGTTTGAATCATAGAGCTGCTGGGTTTAACCCGAAATTCCAGATGAGAAGCTCAGAACCAATGATCCGGCAATCTGACCGAAAACTTGAACCGAACAACCCGTTCACGGTTTACCATTGGCCCGATCCAATGTGTACTGTAGGGGTTGCTATCATTTAACCCTCACAAAGTCAGAGATTTTCACTGAAAAGCCAGACAGAAGACAGGACGTTGAACTTCAGTTGAAATTTTAGAAGATACAATTACCTCTTTGGAACGTAAACACAGTAACAAACTGATAGTAAATAACGACAACATTACATCGTATAATGATTCCCGACCTCGAGATGACATTTGAATTTTTTCGTCTTGGCGTCTGCTCACTTTCCTTCGTGACGATTCCAGAACTAAGTTCCTTTAGGCCTCGTTATTTGTTTGGAGATTTACAGTAGTGGAAGGCAACTTTATAACAGAATCAATGCATTTTTAACATAGTAGCTGCTGCAAGTAGAGCACCAGCCTTGTCGACTGGGGCACCAGTCAACATCTTAAAGCACCAGACGCTGCAGCCCATTTCCACAAAGCTCAAACTCATTTTTTTGTTTTGAAAAAAAAAATAGACTATCCGGTGACTGACAAAATTAAGACAAAAAACGTACCCACGCAATTCATTCATCACCGGCTGTTTTCCGACATTCCGACACTCGCGTGCCATTGTGTGGTATACTCAGTTCTCTCAAAGCCTCCTAAACTGAATTAAACCAATTTTAAATGAAAAATTTTTGAGAATTTGAGTGCTAAAATGTATTGCCACGCCCCTCCTCCATTTCTGTCCGCTTAGTGGTCCCAGAATCAAGACATTTTTTTTTTTTACTATTTGGGGCACCATTTCAAATTCCTAAAAAAATATCCCGAACAAAACATTAAGAAAGTAAGCAAATTGCTAGAGAACAATCCAGCAGGATTACCTGACCTAACCACTGACTAATTATAGGCTTAAGACTATACAAAACAAGACGAAACTATACGAAACACTAAAAACCTTAACCCGTATACGCAAACCAAAGACTATCCAAGCCAAATCAACCCGAAGACTAATACAGTATCAGTTTGGCTTCCTGCAAAGTTCACGATGGGTGCGTAGAAATTCTCGGGTTACCAGGGCAAAGCCGGGTCGGATCACTAAGTGAACTGAGTGATTTGACCATTCGGCCCACCCGGTCACCCTTTAAGTCGTCAACTCGCCAGGTTGAAAAAAAAAAGAGTTCTATACATTGCTGGTGTTTCAACTTACTTCATACTTCTGCTTTTTTCACTGCTTGACGAGTTATCTTTTTGGATTCAAAATGCCAATGTTTTGTATTTTGAAAACCTTTTAAGCAACTTATCCTCCGTTCAGTACATTCGTATTCCGAAGCCCACGCGTTTTTTGGGGAAAAAATATGAAGAGTCCCCCCCCCCCCTTTTCTCCCTTACAATTCAATTTCGCACTTTGAGCAGACTGTTGCCAATGGATTACGTCGGTAATGCATTACGCAATTTCCGATTTCTGTTTTTGAAGTTCGTTGAAAGGTTCGGAAAACAGGAAAGAGCAGAAGCGAAGAAGTCTAAAAAAAATTCTAAATCCCTCCCGTCGAAGCAAAAATGTCATCACAAAAACTTCTATGAAAAGAAAACTGATTCACATGTAGTAACTTGAATTTTTTGCACATAGCTGTCGAAAAGTATTAAAGCAACTGGAAATTATGGGGAGCAAAGTGTAAATTCAGAAATGGTGCATTTTTAAGTCACATTTAGGAACTGTTTTGTGGCAGTTTAGAAATATTTAGTTTTTTGGCAAAATCTATTGCTTCAGTTAAAGAA
This sequence comes from Lithobius niger, assembly GCA_023313725.1. Lineage (NCBI taxonomy): Eukaryota > Metazoa > Arthropoda > Chilopoda > Lithobiomorpha > Lithobiidae > Lithobius > Lithobius niger. The sequence goes on from JAHWFP010020233.1 coordinate 8,509, forward strand.
TTGTAAATACGCCACTGTTGGCAACTAAATCGAGAAGGAAGATCAAATATTTACAAATCTGAAGGTTAAAAACGATCAATTTGTAAACCTCACTTTGGAATTATTAAATGATTACTTAGGTTTAAAAAAAATGCCTTTCTCTATTTTAAACTTGTCTTTCTTGATTTAACACTTGTCCGTCTTGATTTAACAATTAGCCCTCTCAATTAAAAACGCGCCTCTCGTGGTGTATAGACCTGTCCCTGAAGGCAAGAAAATTTGTCTCTCTGCGGATTAACGCGATATCGGAACACAGTTCTACGCTTCCTCTTCCTAAGCACGACAAGGAAGTGCGAAGCTGTTTCACGAGTGAAAGTGATGGTCAATACTAAAGATACGCTTATGGATACGCTTATGGATACGCTTATGGCCACTTAGTAATCTGTCTTTACTGCCACTAGTATTTAGGCAAATAATTCTTAAAATAATTATACATGACTAGGCAAACTGCAATGACTCACTGACATTTGGGTTGCAGGCTTTTTACCCAATGATTCAATTTTCTACCTGAATATTTTAATGGTGTTTGAAACGTCCACTATACCCTAAAATGAGAAGAAGAAGGAGGTACTGCGGGAACTGAGGTGCATCAGCATGGACCTCTTTTTTGATATGATACGTATATCGCCATCCGAAGGGGGGGGGGGGGGTCACATTTTTATTTGTCTTGAGGGACACGTCTTTATATCGCCAGGAAAGGTTTTTAATTAAAAAAGACAAATGTTAAATTTGCACTATCACCGATTGAAAGTTGGCAGAATCTGGCAACATCTAGCACTATCTGGTACTATAGCTAGCACTTGCTTGCATCAAGGGATGGAATGCACAACGCCATTTCTTTTAACGAAACAAACACGCCACGACCGCCTTAATTATTGTATGAAAATCTGGTACGACCTTGTGCACCTGGGAGCAAGCTGTGAAGGTTAACAATATCCTAGATGGCACAATGGTATTTTCGTTCGCTTTTCAATCGGTGATAGCCCCACTGTAAAAAAAAAAAGAAGAAAAAGTGTTAAATCAAGGACACTATGACTAGTGAGTTAGATGTTTTAAAATTATTTAATAAAGTCAAAACAAAATTTATAAATTGATCGTTTTTTTGCCTTATTTATAAAGGTTTACTATTCACTGTCGATTTACTAATTATTTCCAACGACAAATCTTTTAACTAAAGCAGTAGATTTAGCTAAAACAATTAAATACCGCTAAATGTGTCTGAAAAACGCCATTTTCTGTTTTGCACTTGACCATCCCACAGATAATAGCTTGGCGGCTCAGCCTACCTGACGAAAGAATCAGATCTGGCCAACAGCTGGAACGGGGCTGCTAGCAAAGCTCTATCCTGCCAGTCTATCCAAGCCATGTTAATGTGAGAGACTGCCAGGCTTTCTCAGCAGCTATGGGATGTATTCTGGCCTTTTCTGATCAATCACATAAATACTTGCAAGTAAGCTGATCAGCTTGAATACTGGAAAGTAGAGCCCCTTAAAGTCCCTACAGATCTGCCAGTCACGTCAGATTTTGGCCTATTTTGGTGATGTTGGCAATTTCAAGACAATTGGACACAACCTAGTTGATCATCATACAGTTGGACAGATTTCACAGGTATATTTTGCATTGAAATTTGCTGAGTTCTTACTACCGTTTCTGCCGTTAGTCCTACAGTTTGTTCCACATTATGTTTTTACTTTTGTGTTTTGTTTAATTTGTTTGTTTAATTCACTGCCAGCAGGATAACATATTTTGAGCAAATACAGACTTGCTTACAATATAGCTTTAAATACGACGTTTCAACTAATACTTTAACAAATTAATACAAGCAAGTAGTGTACATAATAGCAGTAAGGCTGCCTTAAAAAATTTTCTTAAAATCAGTGAAACAAAGAAAACCCAAGTAATGCAATGTCACAAGGTAATTCTGCAGTTGGAGAATACTTAGCAGACTAACAAAAATTGGAGAAAATCTGTTCAGTAGAGTGGTCGCTAAGCTATCAAATTCTAGTTGAACCACAAAAATGAACCGCTATTTCTTTCGGTTCGCGTACGGGTAGCCGCAAGCATTTGGGGGGGGGGCGGGGGGTCAGATTTGATAGGCGTCCTCGTCTCAGCTGAAAATCTCATGCTTCTTACACCGGGTTCGATCCTGGTGAACGGAATTGTATATCTACGGGTTTTTCTCCGGTTATATCACACTCGTTTCACGAGGGTTTCCTCCGAGTTCTCCGGTTTCCTCCCTCAGCTGACAGGATGGTGTGGTTGCTTCGACTTAGAATCTGCCTCTTGGGCCTTCAAGAAGCTCTAAGATTTCTGGCTGACATCTACTATACTATACTATACTATACTTACGGTTCCGCAAAAAAGTCATTTCTTTCCGGTTTACAGTTACGGTTCTATTCCGGTTCAACTCCCTGGTGTTAGACTTACTAAATTCTGAACTGTAGTTAGTTCTGCTGTTGCTGTTTTACCACTGTCTATTGGTTTAGTCATAGTCTTAACTTTTTTATTCAAATTTTCCAAAAAATACTCCTTGCATTCTGAAATCTACCAAGGAATTGTGCCTAGTTGGCATCATGTCAGGTTTACAACTGGGGTTAGCTTCAGTTATTTCTCGCTCTCGATTTGTTCACCAATGTTTGAATTCTACATTTGTAGGGCACTTTTCAAATGGTTAATGAAGCTTTCATATTCTTGGATTTGCAAATTCCTATAGGCCTACTCATTTTAACACAATGCAGCCCTGTGCTCTAATATGAAAGGTTTGTAAAAATCTATTTTTAAAATTAAGCCAGCTGTCAAAAGGCTTGGTCCTAATGAACCAACGACTTACTTTCCCACTAAGCCAAGATAACGCAGTTTTTTTGATAAATAAAATTTCGTCTAATTCTCTAACTGTCAGCATCTCTACGTAATAAAAGCGGTAGAACGGATGTAGAGGAGGAGACATTGGAAGAAGAGGACGTGACGTGAAGGGTACTGTCGATGCCCTGTCACAATCAGTAACAAACGAAATTTTTCGTCATGTACGTTTCAAAATTGGAGTATTTCACCAAGTCAGTATATCCTGATGAATAGGACGTCAGTCTGCTAAACTACAGGTTGTGAGTTCGAATCCCGTCCAAGCTGATAATGGGATGTTAGTTTGAGAGCGGTAGGAGGTAAGGCTACCAATAGGCAGGTATAGCTTACGTGTTAATGATATACATTTCCTTCGTATGTGGTGTAACGTTATAGAAGTTTTGAATTTACGCTTTAATCAATAAGTGAATTTTATTTTGCTCGAAGAAGAAGAAGAAAAGAAGAAAAACCTTCTTTACAATTTTGATCATGCTACACGATGCGGAACACGCCATTCACTCCCGTGTTAAGGCTTCCGTTGCTAGCCAGTGTGGTGTGCAAAAAGCAGCTGAATTAGTACACGGTTGCGGATGAAACAGTTCAAGTACTAAGAGCCACTGCGTCACGGTTTTGTAGGGGGGGGGGGGGAAGAGGGCCACGCAGGGAAGGAGGGAGATGCAATTATTTTGCGTTTGGGGTGCGGAGGAGATGGGGTGATGGGGTGCGGAGGAGAGTATAACTCAACTTAAGTGTTAATGTGCTCTATGGGTCTAAAAATAGTGAAATTACGTTTTCAATAATTAATTAAGTAATTTTTATTTTGTTTAAAGAAGAAAAGAAAAGGAATGTAGTCAGGTTAAGAGAAAAGTTATTAAATCACACATATAAATCACACATTGCTGCCCTAGCATGCCACGGGATAGAAAATGTCCTGAATATGCAATACCCTGGGATAGAAAATGCCTTTGATACGATAAACCCGCCTAAGTTATGCAGGGGACTTCTAGTATATTCCAATTTTGCGATAAATGCTGCCGGAAAAATGTATCGTTAATCCCGTTAAATTCCTCAACTTTAAGGTGGCCACCTGATGTGTGGGTGTTCTGGGCTGGCAATACTTGGCTCTTCGGCCTATAGTTCCAGTCATTTTAGTAGTCTGTGTTGACATGACTTGATTGTCTTCAAGAACTTGAAATGCTTTAAAAGCTACCCACTGACCTGTACAGACAATACTTGTATCTTGCACTCCGCTACAAGAGTGGTCCATCCAGCTTGAACCTATGGGTCTAGACGGTGAAAATGGCAAGCGTCCAGATGGCATCTCCGTGATTCGGTGGGCGGGTGGATGGCAGCTAGTGTGGGACTTTATTTGTACTGACTGTTTGGCTCCTTCCTATTTAAATGTAAAGTCTTCAGAGGCTCTGGGCGCCGCTTCTGCAGCTGAAACTAGGAAAAGGACCAAGTATGAGTACCTGGGCAACCGTTATGGGGTTTGACCTGTTGTCATCAAGATGCTTGGGTACGTTGGGTCCTTTGATTAACGCTTTTGGCCGCTTGATTACAACGCTAACGGGGAGAAGCGGGCCACGGCCCATTTGATACAAAGGATCAGTGTTGCTGGTCAGTGCGGGAATGCTGCCTCGATGCTTAACACCATTCCTGCTACCGCATTCCTCGATGAATACTTCAGCAAGTTTTGATCTGGTTTTCTGCTTCTGCTTTGTGTGTGGAAGCCTACAAAACTGTAGTGGATAAAAAATTCTTGTTCCTTACCATTTTACAGTGCAATATTTTTTTTTGCTCTGTATGAAATGGAGTTCGTTTGAATCTCAAGTATTTTTACAGGTTGGCTTGTTTTTAATTAGTGGCCTAATTAGTGGCTATATTTTTAATTAGTGGCCCAACTTAGCACCATTGATGAAGAAGGTTGGCTCAACTGAGGACCAACAGATGGTGACATTGATGGTGCATTACTTGTGTTGGCACACATATATTCATGTTGTTGTTGACTTAATAACAACAACCTGTTCTTGGAAAAAGTCTACATTGTCCTGGTGTTTGCTGTTCCACGGCCAACTCTGTTTGGTGTTGTAATGGAAAGCTGAGTTTGCTTCTTATATCTCTTTTTTATTCCAATTCGTTCCGGATTTGACGTAAATAATAATTCACTTGAATTTGACCGGCTTGACCTTGCTGTCACCCGCTCTTGAGAAATTCATTGGCTGTAAAATTTCACAATTGTTGTCAATATTCTAATAATCCATTTCACTTTCAAAAGGACGTCAATAAATAAATCTAATTACAGCATGTAAACTAATGTAAAATTGCAGCAATCCACTCGTCAACCTGCTGAAAATAAATTATTTAGCACAGTTTTTAAAGGCAAAGTCGTTGCAAATATGGTTAGGCTTAAATTAGGCCTAATTAAAAATTAGTTTATGTATACTTAAACATACGAGTTCGGGTGCACATAAGGGACTAGGCTTCCTCCCTTGCTAAAAACTAGGCTTAGCAATGTCTTACGCCTGAAGTATAGTCCTGAAGATATCATTTTTGCAAAAAAAGTTTTCAAGTTGTCCTTAGGGCGTATAGGCACGAAGTAGGCTTCCAGAAGTAGGGCCGAAGAACTCCTATCCATGTCAGGCTTGAATAGACTTACAGATGTTTAGACCCGAAGCAATCTTACTGATGTTAGGCCCACAATAATTCTACTGAACTGAAGCACTCAGAAGATGGGCTGGCCGATGCACCACTTACACGATGGCTTGATGCGTCGGCTGGAAGGCTATTTAAGCGTACAAGAGGATTATTCAATTGATGGTACGAGGGTAACAATGTTGATAGTGGTTCTGATGCTCTAGGGTTTGGCTTGGCTGGCTGGCAATGGGGTTGAGCTGAGGAGGAGCTGTTGCCGCTGAGGCTGCTATGGATGATTTGACCTGCTAAGGGACTTCATCCTTGTTTTGTAGGTGGCCGTACTTCTCTTGACGAACACCAGAGGGAGCCAGTGTTGTTAGCTACATCATCAGCAGAACTTCCTCCTAGTTCAGTCGCTACTGCTGCCACATGTGCCAAACGCTATGCAAGCCTACCACCGGTCTCTTTGGCATGCTGAGATACACTTGAATACAAATCAATAATAAATATGTAAGCTTAACAACAGGTAACCATTAAACATTGGTTTTAATTAGCTGAGATCTTAAATAAGTGCCTGCTACAGGTTACTGGCGTGTTCCTATAATGCGTGTCACGAACCTAGAATGCCTGAGCTTTGCATTGAAGCTCAGGCATTGTTGGTTCGATGACGCCATGAGAGCCAGGGTGAAACGTTACCTCCATTAAAGCGGGGATTTTTTTAATGTAACAATGATTATATCAGTGAAAGTTTGAATTTTATTTATTTATTTATATATTTATTTATTGCACTTATACCACACGCCATGGCTGTTTGCTGTGACGTGCATATCACGTGGCTGGGCTTGTCCAATCAGACGGCCAAACAGCCGTTGTTCTCGTTTGTTATTGGCTAACTCATGGTGACGTCACGACAAACAGCTATTGCGCATGGTTTAGTAACGAGAAGTATTACTGCCTTCATATTTTTATGATTTTGTCTCTCATTCTTTGGTTTTCTATTGCCCTTCCCCTTTAGGCCCAGTCACAGAATTTGACAGCTTTGCATCCGTAATTCTCAGCGGTTGTTGGATTCCGCGGGTTAAAAACCGAAAAAAGGTCTGCCTTCAGTTAGACGAATCTCGAATAGTAAAGTGGCGGGCGAACTAATAAAGCACGCTGCTTGAAGACCCACTGAAAGGCCTTCTAACCGGAGCGACCAAATTACACGGTGTGATATTCCGTCCGTCCCGTCCTGGCTCCCTCCCCCTATACTTCCCATTTCAACGCGCTGACGCACGCATTCACGACACGGACGTGATGATCGGAAGGAGATTGCGTGCAAGCAAGAAGGGAGAGTTTCGTAATTGACCTTGACTGGATTTAGCTTAACAGCGAAAAATGAAAGTTTTGGAAAACAATTTGGGAATTTTGAGAAACTGAGGTTCATATTAAAGAAGCCATGAAGATTCAAAGGGGAGTGAGTTTAGCTATAGAGCAGTGACACGACGTAGTATTATTGTATATAACTCTATGCTGGAGCCTTAATGGGTTAGCTGCAAGGGGCACTGCAGAGAGAAACAGAACGTCATACTGAAGCCGATGCTGTGAAGAGTAATTTCTTAAACCTAAAACGCGCGATTGTTGTTGTTGGAGAAAACAACGTTATTTTAAGCCTAAGAAATCCGCTCTTCCGTTGTTTTTCCCTCCATTTTTATGTAGTGCACCTTGTAGTTATGCCCTCCAAAACCCATACTGGTGCCAATATGGCGGCAAATTTCACTGCTCTATTGAGGTTTCTGACCACTGACTGCTGCGTGCAGTGCTACCAGGTAGAAAATCTTGGAAAGTGCTGCAACCTCCTAAGATAAAGTGCTACGAAATTTGCTGAATTTGGTACTGCTATGATAATTGCAGAAAAAAATGCTAAAATTATACAATGCCTAAAGTATAAATACAGATCTTCGTATATTATCTACTAATACCTATAATACCCAACCTCAGGAATTAATCAGCAGCAGCAGCCGTCCATTAAAAGTAACATTTTTTTCCATGACTACAATTTAAAGTAACGTTGTTTTTCATTCTTCGTGCGCATGCTATGTCTTTGCTACGGTGCCTAACAATTCTTGGAGCACGTGTTATGTATTACGAACTTTCGCCCGAACAGTTATTGATGATGGGTAAAATGAAAGAATCCGTGTTTCAGCTAAATGCATATTGTTTTAAAACAAACTAAGCCACGTTTTTAATTTGTTGGCCTCGAAATTGGCAGCTATTAACGATAGAATGGTCTATTTATTTCGTGGATGCAGGCTTTCAGAGCTGAGCGGAATTGTTTCAAAGTAGCCACAATCATTACCCCAATGTGCCCTCTTCTGTTGTTAAAGATAACACTCATGAATTGTTTCAAAGTTGGCGGAAACAATCACGGACATTAACATACAGCAGGTGTTTGCATACTGATTGCTGACTTACTCAGTGATAGCATTTTTTTAAGGATTCAATAAAACACAGGTATGCGTCTTTTTGGGGCTGCGCCAAAATTTCGACAAAATGTCCTGTTAACCTTTAGTTGCATGAATTAGTTTCAGATACTTTTTTAAGGATCGCATGGGTCAGTAGTGGGATTCGAACCATCATTCGCTTTGTTTGGACACGAGGACGCTGACCACTCGGCTAATGCTGCTCGCTTTGCTGGGGTCCATGGGGCCCCTTCACAAACTCAAGAGTGGAGGGGAAGGGGAATGAAAAGGGGAGTTCACAATAAGTGCTTACTGAATGTGCGCATCAAGCAGAAGGTGGAGTACAGGAAGGTCCCGGGAAGGGATGGGTGTTTTTTTTTTGGGGGGGGGGGGGTTAATACATTTTTAACCGAACACC
>JAHWFP010020233.1:16981-48570 GCA_023313725.1 Lithobius niger
GGGGGGGGGGGAGAAATTGAAAAAGCCACGATGCGCCGGAGGACGTGCGTGCCGGTATACAAACCCTGCACTGCCGGAGGGCGTGCAGCGGATTACGGGGGCACTCGGGGGACCAGCGACAGGGTTGGGGAGTGTGAGTTGGGGGGAAGTCAGAAATTGAACGCACCAGTTACTTTTCTAACACAACGAAACACCGGGAGAGGCTAACTCAAGGAAATTCAATCACGGTGCAGCATGCACGGGTCCAGCTAGTCTACTGTATTAATACCGTAATCACTCAAGGATCACCAATAGTAGCAACAATTAAATTTTATCGTTACAATTAAAAGAAGCTGTTTTTTTTCCCCATTCTTCGTGCTACGGTGCATAACAATTCTTGGTGCACGTTTATCTATTTCAAACTTTCGTCTAAAACAGTTCATACTTGATGGGTAAAATGAAAGAACCCGTGTTTCAGCTAAACCCGTATAGTTTTACACCAACAAACTACATTCTTAATTTCAAGGCCAATACTCGAAATTGGCAGCTATTAACGATAAAATAGCTGATTTTTTTCCGTAGATGCAGGCTTTCAGAGCTGAGCTGAATTGTTTCGAAGTAAGCAGCAACAACCATAGCGTGAGCGACCATTGACACTCGGTAAATGAACAACAATTGTAATTGCAACAATTATAAAGACAATGCGCCTCATTTTTTGGTGGAATGTGGCATTGTCGACGTTTTCCCTTTCGTTGATAAGCGGACTAACATGCTTACTGAGTGCTGGCTTTCTCAGTGAGTGGGTTTTTTTTAGACTTCTATCTAACTTCGTTGTGACTGTTCCGAGGCTACACCAAAATATCCGTGAGAATGTCCTGACGTTCCCGACCAGGGAGGGATGAGAAGAGGAAGAAAAGAAGAAAGAATGGTAGGAGGGGGAGAATTCACATTTCAGGGGGGAGGGAAGAATGGATTCTCTGAGGGGGAGGGCGTATGTCGGGGGGGGGGGGAATACATTAAAACCAAAGACCAAACACCTGAGGTGCCGGGTATATACAAACCCCACACTGGGGGAGTCTGGGAGGGGGTGCAGTGTGGTGTGGGGGTGTTCAGTGGAACGGGTGGAGGGGTGGTGGAGAGAAATTGACAGCGCCAGTTACTTTCCCAAAGCCCAGCGTTCACGTGGCGTCTTGCCTCGTTTGGCTTTAGGGCACCGAATTCATGTAGTCGTCCTATAGACGCCACGTGTACGTCAGGTCGGCTACATAGACGCCGAGCCCGGCGTCTTTAACCAACTGGATGGGTAAAGACGCTGTGCTCGGCAACACAATCCTGCCTTCGGGCAGTAGAGGGAGACCAGTCAACCAATAGGAACGTCGATTTTTACCAGATAACGAAAACCCCGCCAAATTCAAGCTGTTATCATGACGACCAGTTGATACGCCGGCTACAAGGAGGAGTAGAAACGCCATGTGTACGCGTGGAGATGGCCCGCCCCAAGGCAAAACAGGGAAGACGCCGGCGACATAGACGCTGTGTGAACGCCGGCCTTAAGATGACAAAACACCGGGAGAAGCTAAGTTCGGGAAGTTCAATCATCGTGCAGCATGCACGGGTCCAGCTATTAAAGCAAAGTCTCGTAGCAAAAACAACGACAACGACCTCTGAAGCAGCAACCCCTACAATGAAAACTGGCAAGCGTGTTAATTCTTTGGCCGGAAGTTTGAACTGGACTAGGAATTGGATCTGGACTAGGTGTAAGTTTAGAATTAAGCTATAGTGGAGTGTATGACTGCACAGGTCCTTTAGTTAGACTCTCAATAAATCTAATCTGAAACTGAACTGGTACGTTGTTGCCTTGAAAAGAAGTTGAAATTGGCACATTGTTGCCTCGACTAACAATTTGCACTGCAATTTGCAATGGCAGATGTTATGACTTAAATGACGTCATGCACTAAGAACAGTTATAGCCTTGTATTTTTCCTAGTAAGGGGCTTATGACTGTGGGTTGGTTGTTTTTATTGGGGGCCTGCGCCCAAGGCCATGCGCTCACCTCAAAACTCTGCGTCACGGCTCCGGAATAACTGAAATGAAATTGCCACATTGCTGCCTCGGCTAACAATTTGTTCTGTGCGGTCATCTCAAAGGCAAGTCTTAAATGACGTCACGCACGAAGGACAGTTATTTTTCACACGGTTCGGATTGCTCAAGCCAAAGCGATAACCGTAATGTTTGCACAGTGGATACAAACGGTAACACAGGGAAAGGGGAAGTACATCAGGAAAAAAAAATTCTGTCGCAGTGAACGTTCAGACAACACCGAGCGAAAAATGGGAAACAACCACGGGCAAATCAAACCCCCCCCCCCCAGGCGAAGCCGGGTACGACTGCTAGTATATGGTATATGTATGAGGCTTTGCCTTATAAAGTAATATATAGTATATGTATGTATATATTGTTTGCATCGAACCATAGGCGGAGGTTATAGCAGAGAGCGGCAGTCAATCTGACAACCAGTCCAAACACATTATTTAGTGCTATATGACGAACATGTTCATTCTTTCCACGGTAGCAATGAAAAAGGGAAAGCGGGTTCATTCCTTGCTTGATACCAGTGAAAATGGGCGAGTGGCCAGCAATGTGAAGGGTAGCAGTAACAATCTAACAAACGAATACGACAAGTATTGTTCTCTGAAAATAAGGGTTCCCAAAAAAAACAAAGGAAAACACATAGCAAACGGGGCAGTGTGACATCACAGCTTCCTATTAGACCGGCATAATTATGTTACGCCAGGAGCAGCCATATACTGTAATAATTGACATTACGCTAAAACATAGTAAGGAATGAGCATGGTCGGGAAAAAATGTTTCCTGATAGAACAGGAGGCCCATAACACTCTTGCACACAAAAGTAATTTATTTTTTGGCGTATTATTCCATGCTTGTTTACGATTTAAAAAGTTAAAAAATGTGGAGACAGCATCAAGTTGCTTGTCACCCACTGCGAGTTGATAAGCAACAACTTTTTCTCCAAAATTTTTAGTATCCTGTTTCAACTTATTGGGAGTTGGTTGTTGTAAGAACAGTTGACACACCAATGTAAAAATAAGTGTACGTGTGTACTATTGACGGCATTATAGGGCCAACTGATTTTTCACAACAATCAACTCGCAGTAACTTAAAAGTAGCATTGAATTGAATTGAACTTAAAAGTTAGTTAGTTAGTTAGTTAGTTAGTTAGTTAGTTAGTTAGCTTTATTATGAGAGTTTACTCGGCCCTAACGCCAAACACTCTGCCCTATACTTACAAGCTAACTTACGGCTAAACATGGAAACACCCCCAATACAATGAAGGCTCAGTCCAACAATTCTTATCTCCTAGTTCCTGCATGGCTGATGAGGGAATACAGGAACCCGAAGGGAGCAAGCAAGCCAACGCAGGGGCTGCCACGAATTAATAAACAAGAGACTCAAAACGTCCTGTTGCTTTGCAGAAGCCAAGGGTTTTACGAAGATTCTGCTTATCATGAGGAACATGGGGGGAACTCCCAAAATTACGGCTACAGGATCCCCTCCTCCATCAAACACGAAGCGACGCTGCGCTGTCTATAAAGGACACTCAATCAGAAAGTGAAACACCGTTTCGTCAGACCTGCCACACTTACAGCGAGGGGTCCTGGCCCACCCTAGTCGAAAAAGATGGGCACGCAACTGGGCGTGGCTAGTGCGCAGTCTAGACAAGTGTCCCTCCTCGAGTGTCCCTCCTCGATATGGCGTCCAAACATTTAGGAACAGAAACAGTCGGTTGAATACTATGGCGCAAGCGGCCAGAAGGACCACTGGCCCACCTCTCGCTCCACTCTCGAGTGCAGTGTCCCACAACCACAGGACACAGATCTACTGGGCCAGTCCTAAAGTTCACTGCGGGGTCCACTTGAGGGGCACCTTTTTTTTGGCAAGGTCGTCTGCTAATTCATTACCAAAAATATTGCAGTGTGCGTTAACCCACTCAACTTTAACAAGACAACCAGCTTGGTGAGCCGCATACAATTTCCAGCCAATCTCTGCTGCATGCAATTGGGTGGGAGACCTCCATGGATGAAAAACACCTCCGGAGGAACCCCACACCAGCGAGGGAGTCCGTCAGGACAGTAACTCTCAGTGCTTGCAAATCAAGTCCGATGTCCAAAGCCACAGAAATTGCTACTAGTTCACTCACAAAGGCCGAAGGAACCGCCGGCAACCGGTAGCTGTGTTCAATCCGAAGACTCGGGACGCAGACGCCGATACCCCCTGTTCCCTCTTCTACAAGAAAAGAGGCGTCACTAAACACAAGGACAACCACAGGGTCTCGGCTGTGCCTGGGGTCACCACTGAGTGCCTGAAGTGCCGTACCACACCAAAGCCACGGTGGGGGGGGGGGGGGGGGGGGTTAATTTCAGAGGGGCATGGGAGGCGCGACAAAATTAAAAGTGGAAACATTTGGAACCATGAAATGGCAGCGATAGCAAATCATCAAATGATGCTACAACAATGACTGTGACGTCGTATTTCACCGAAATCGTGAAGTAGTGCAAGCACACCGTTGTTATGACAAAGATTCAGTCAATAACGAGGTGGATTACGTTGTTGTTTGTCCTTCGGTGGTTTGGAGTGGCCAGTGTGATTACTTTGGAGTTACGATTTCATGTGTGTTATAGTGGGTAGTGTATTTCTTTTTAGGTTTTGGGGCGCATGGCATCAGGCCTCAGCCTCAATAAAATTACAGTTTGGTTACAGTCTAATTTGTACGCTCCTTCATGATTGTTGCAACTTCGAATAAAAAATGCCGTCGAGTCGTTAAAACATCATGTTAGGACCGATTCACGTATGGTGATAAAGCACTTATTGCCATACTTTTTCAAAAAAATGTGCCGGTGTAAGCGATTTAGAGGACTGTTTTTATCGAATGCAGTCCTCGGAGTTAGAACATATAGTCAGCGATAAGCCGCTTCGGACGATTTTATACCTGCTTGGACTGCGTTCGATGAAAACTGTCATCTAAATCCCCTGCACCGACTCATTGCAGCAAAAGTGAGGCAATAACTATAACTTATTTGGGAAATTGTTGCGAGCCACCAGCTGCATGATATGGTGGAGCCTTTTAAACAATAAAAATGAATAAGCTGTGGTAATAAGAAGTAAAAGAAATGTTTTTACTTTAAGCTTTTTAAAACCCAAACAACATCGTATGCACAATGTTTGGTGCAAAAATATGCCGAGCACTAAATGTGCATCCGTCGAACAAGCAAAGCACCTGCATCGATTGTATCACTGTCAAAACCGAACGTACTGCTCGTATGGTTAGTACGTCACATGTTTGATGTTAGTTCGATCGATGACGTCAGTGAATGACAACTCGTTGTTTTAAAAAAAAACCTTTTCGTTGAAAGGCATAAATTATTATTTTTTTTATTATGATTATACGTCGTGAATAATCATGACGGCCATGACGAGTTTTGAGCACTCCAAGTAAATTGAAAATAAGGTATACGAAGAAGAAAGCATTTGAACTAACAGAGACAACGAGAGGTCAGTGAGTGTTTTTAAACAAATCGCTTTGAATTTGGTTTGTTTAAAACCAAAAGGATTGACGAGGCTTGAATCAGCAAAGTTTTGGAATCGGTAAGTGACTTTTGGAGAGAAACTAAAGCGGGAAATTAGCAAATGACGTCACAAAACACACCATCGACGGCAGTAGCGTTTGGCAACATAAGTTAAAAATGTCAAGATGTCAGGAGTGCGAATCCCAATTTTACAAAAAATGAAGGAGATAACGTAATCTGTTCCAAATGTAAGGAAAAATATCACCATGACTGCGCTGATCTCGCAGTGACTGCAAGTCAAAGCAGGAAAAATAAAAAAAAACGATGCACTAAGAACGAATTCGACGGATGAAAATGTCGAAGATGATGAACATGAAGAAAAAGATCAGGAAGAAAATGGAATCGAAAACATCACTGCAAATCAAAAGAGAAACTAAACGGATGACAAAATAAAAAAGGCGGAAAACGTCTACAAGGATGGAAGAGACAGCACAGTAATTGAGCTAAATACTAGAAAAAAAACACTAGAAAAAATACTACAGCGAATGAAATTAATGAAGATATGAAAAAGGAAATCAAAGAAATAAAAAAAGAAAACCATGACTTACCGAACAGACTATAAAATGGCAAAAAAAAAATCACAAACAAATTGAACAAAGACAGAAAATCATAGTAACACAGAAATAAAAACAATCAAACAAAGCCAAAACGATGCTGAACAATACTCGAGAAATAAACATTGAAATACAGTGTGGACAATATTACAAACGAAGATATTCACAACGCAGTTTTTAGTACGTGGTCGGACTACAAATTGAAAATTTGAAGGTTGGCACAATTAATAAAGTGCGTATACAACAGCCAAAGAAAACGGACAAACCACAAACATTGCCCATACAACTAAAATACAGGAAACATGGAGACACGGGGCTCAGAAGAAGAAATACAAGATACAAAGAAATTTTAAAAGATGGAAGTAATAATAACATATGCGCAAATGCACACACATAACATCTTTCTACAAAAATGTAATATCATGAAAAACAAAACAAGAACTGAAATAACATTTCATGTTTATATGGTTCAGAGAAGGAAGGATATGCCTAAGGAAAAGAGAAATCGAGAAACTAGTGTTTACTATAAAAAAAAGTGAAGAAGTCATTGGAAACCATAATGAGGAAAACACAAAACCAAAAGAAAATAGTCAAATAAATGATAATGGAGCACGAAAGTGATTGTATAAATGACGTTTTTGAAAAATTCATTTCTTTAAAAAAACGAGACAGATAATGGTACAAAAGATGTTAAAGGTATACATGTGAATATAAGGAGTTGTAGAAGGCACTGGGATAACTTATATTAAGAATTTATATGGGTTGGGGAGGAGAATTCGTGAGTGAAACCTCCTACTGAAACGTCTTAGATTCATTCCCATTAGTTCCGTCTAAGTTTATAGAGGGCGCCACGAGTTTTATGTGGGAATTTCTACTCAGTTTTCAGTCTAAAATTAAACTAAACTGAACGAAACTAGCTTGTATTTAATTATTATTTAGTTTAGCTTAGTTGTAATTTAGTTTACTTTAGATTTGGGCTGAGATATGAGAAAAAATTACCAGATGGAACACGTGGCGCCCTCTGAAAACTCGGATTGAACTAACAGGGACGAATCTAACATGTTTCAACAGGGACTTTTTAGAGTTACAATTCTCCTCCCCTACCCTGTAAATTCTTGCTTATACGTAATACTGATCATATCAAAAACCAAAACTTTCGGCCCTTCAAAGGAGTGATATCAACACACCAAAACATTCGCCAAGTTAATTGCACCGCTTAATAATTCGAAGGTTAAATGAAAACTAGAACATTGCTACTTAGTAACACATTTTCAACGTTATTGAGGGGCAGATTTTGCATTGAGAGCAGCATAGCTGGCATTCAAACACGAGTTAATTTTTGTCAGGTGGATCATTGCTCTCCATTTCAACACAATTTAAGCTTTTGTACCGCATTATTATTTTTCCCCAAGTACCTGAAATGTGCCCAACTGTGCTTCAAGATACAAGACACTGACGCAATGGCGTCGCGCTATAATGGTTTACAACCTCGACAATTGAATTAATGTGATATTTGTTCTAATGTTTGTTGCCTAACTTGGCGCGACACACTAGCGTGTGTCTAGATTACCGATATTAAAACTTTTGAATGGTATGTATTCGCATTAAGCGATATTGACGTTAAAGTGATATTGACGCTTCAAACTATAACATGGTGGTATGTAGCAGATCCGAAATATTTAGATTAAACAGAACGGAAAGCCAGTGGCTCAAGATGGGTTAAATAAATACGAATGCAAACCTATTTACGTTGCCTTTTGGACTTGCATGTCAGACTGCCTGAGCGAGGAATCGAACGAAATCAAAGGCCGAGGTCCTACCGCTGACCCATACCGACACAGCCAAATACGTAAACAAACTCAAAATGGAGCTCTTCACAAAAAAATTTAGAAAGATAAATTGTACATTCATTAAAATTGGGGAAAACGATGCTATAGATACAACGCCAAATTGAAATGAAGAATAATATAAATTCGTATACTAAGTTATAGAAAACTTTCATCCAAAAGATCAGAGTTTATAAAGGAATGTGAAAAACAATTAAGAAAAAATGTGTCAAAATGCACAATTAACATTTTCCTAGGAGATTTTAACTTTTATACACTAACTGAACACAAGACGAAAACGAAAAAAAAAACATTTTCAGATGTTAGGCCTAATTTTTTTTTTACCCGTCGTGTTAATTTCATAAGTAGCAGCTACGAAGAAATGGGTTCGGGAGTTGGCCTATTAATCCATTCAACGCGGTGTCAAAACTACATAAATGAAGCTAATGTGTGTCGTTAACGAAATCCTTTTGTTTTTGCGGTTCCGTTGTGTTCCCGTAATGGTTAAATGCGACGATCAAATGTTATTTTTTCGTTGAGTTACGTTGAGACCCTCTTAGCTAGAAGGAAGTAACAATGTTTTCATTGGCCGTATTTTTTTAACTATTTTTTGGACGCCGTGTGTCTCTATCTGTTGCCATTCCGGAGTTGAAAAAAGCCGTCGGACGGACAAAGTTTTTGCTGTAGTCTTTCCAGCCGTTTCGACTGTACAGAAGACTAAGACATACGATGTGCGTCTGCGTTGTTTGCACATCTACTTCTCGGGATCTAAGACACCTACAACGGTGAAAGCACTACCAAATGAACAGCGAACCGAGAAATTAATCAGAAAGAAATTTGGTTCTTAAAAAAAAAAAACCCAAATTTTAAAGGTTGTTAAACATTGTGTTTCTGAAGCACGGTGGTGCGCTGATTCAGTGAGCAAGCAAGCGATTTTCGTAAACCTTTCGATAGTAAACCTTTTCATATCATAAACAAATCCTTTTTGCAGTACCATTTTACATTCAACTCCAGGAGGACGTCGCCTTTGTGATGCTCTAGGGACCCAGTAAATTATATGAAGCATGCATCGACGCCAATAGAGTGAGCGAAGCTTTTTTCTTTATCATCTTCCTCCTCCTCATCGTTTCCAAAACTAGAAGGTGAACGCAATTTGAATTTGACATCGTTTCCGAAGCAAGAAAATTATAGTGGTAGATAGATGATGTCCGTAACCATGAAAGATTGGGGGGGGGAGGGGGGGAAGGGGGAGGGATGACAGGATTCTCAAAATTTTTCGAAATCTTAAAGTACACCAAAATACTCTTGTCGACCTAAACAGGCCTAAAACGCATGATTTTCATTTCTTTTTCTTCGGGACCAGTAACGTACCCAGAACTACAAACATCGTATATACGTCTAAGATCATTTTACGGACTTTTCGTTGATGCGTGGCTTAATTTTAGCGGAAATAACAAACATACAGACATCCAACCAATCCAACGCGCAAGCATGCAAATAAATTTTGTCCTTTTTTTAATGATTAAAAAAAATGAAGTCGCCATGCAAAAGAAATCTTTCGGCAGAAAGACGGAAATGTTTCGTGCAGTACAGCTGTTATACTGCCTATGTTGATACCCGTTTTGGAAACTTACTTGGTAGCGAATTACAATGCAACTTCTTTTGAAACTTCTTTTGACTCACTAATTCTGCGTTAACGGCCTTCTTCAAAAGAAAAGAAACCCGTAAAATTCTTGGGAGTTAGGTGGTAGGGGAGTAGATAAAATAAATCTTAAAACCTTGCGTGTATGCCGACTGCTCGTTCTGGAGCCACAAACTCAAAGCTAGTATCGTATATTTTGACAAAAGCAAATCAGCAAATAAAAGCGTGGCTGGATGTCGACAGTTTGTCTACATTTGCGCATGGGGTGATAAAATGTTAAGGACTGCTAATGAAGCAGTTGATGTTTTGTTGCAATCTGCTGGTAGACAGATCGGGGAAAAAAAAACAACACTGTTTGAAGAAACGAAAGGAACGAAGTCAGCGATTTAAGTAACGAAGTCAGCGGAGATTTCATCTGGTCCTGACTAGGTAGGTGCAGTGCGAACTGCTGCACAATGGTTACTTCATCCACGAGATTCATGAGTATGTTTATTTATTTTTTCCATCCTACTGGCAAACGAACTGCGAACATCGAATAAAAATGCAAGCATCTAACGAAAACAATTAAGTGATTAGTCCATAGGCCTCGACCTTTAGTCCATAGGCCTCGACCCTACAAAAAATCACTTATTGGTAACACCTGAAGTGGCAAAGTCTAGTGATTATTTTTTAAATTCTGTATGTGTGAGGGATATATTCTGATATGATAACCTTTGCGGAGTGGCAGCTTAGTTGAAGAAACAGCTACTTATCCGCCCTAACCCTGCTACAATTGTACAGAACGCAATTTAGCAATTTTGCAATTTGGCCTATTATGCAAGAACTGTTAGTGATACACAAAAACGGATGAGATAAAAGTTGTTTGCAATAATGTAATCTACAATGTCTTTCCCATACATTTTTTTCATATCTGTTATGGTTTTCGAGCAAAATGGATTCTAGGCTATTTTCGGCCATTTTTTGGACAATTTAATGCTAACAGACGTCTCAATTTGTCAACTTACCAACTTTCAACTGCTGCTGCATCGTTTCTAATTCAGGTGGATTAGACTATTTCGAAAGGTGGGAGTGTCTTATTTGCAACAAGGGTCGTTGAAAGTGACTACGACTATTAGAAACCGAGCTACGCCCGTTTTACCAGGGGCTGGTCAGTCACCGTTGGATTTTTGGCTCATTTTCAACTTTCAACTTCTATTGTTACGTGTCTAATTTAGGCGATGACTTCAATTAGACTCATTCGAAAGGTGGGAGTGTCTTTGCAACAAGAGTCTCTGTTAAGAACCGAGCTACGCCCGTTTTACTAGGGACTGGTATCATAGTCACTGTTTAACATTTCACTGATTTGGAACTTTCAACTGTTGCTGACACGTTTCTAATTTAGGTAGATGACTACTTGGTAGATGGCAAAATTGGGTGCCATTTTGGCCGCCATCTTTAATGCCTAATACATTAAATGCGTATTGACAATGTGGCAACATGTGTAAAACTGTTCCTTAGGATGTAAACAACATCCCCCAAGTGAAAAATCAAAGTTGGCACAGGAGCCCTAAATTTCCTACAACTGATCCCTGATTTTATTGTAATGTTCAGTGGAATGCACATAATTGTAATAGGTGCAAAAACAGGTACCCTGCAAAAAAATGAGACATCTGGCCATTAGGAAAGGTTATCATGCATTATTTTACTTCTGTTGGAGTCACAAATGAAATGGCATTATTGAAGTTTTGCCACCTTGGGTGGCACCGACATCTGCTCTGGCCCACGGACTACTTGTAATACGCCGTAATTATCAAAATACTAGATCCAGCTCTGGTAAACTAATGGATTTACAAAAAAAAAACCCCTTTTGGTACCAAAACTCCGTATTCACTGCGAATTTTAAAAAGGGAGTTTTAGTTTATTTTGTCGGTGCAATTTACAGAAAAAAAAAACATAAAAAAGACAAACCTCACACACCACACGAGCAGATGCCGGAGTCTTGTTGAGGCTCGCACATAAATGCAAAACAAACTAAAAACACTAGAAAAATATTTTGAAAATTAAAAAAAAAAAACAGGATTACATGTGAGAATCATTAAAAAAGTATATAATTGTAAAAAAAAAAAAAACTTTTTAAACATGAACAATTAAAAGAAAACAAGAATAGCACAATCAGGCTTTGCTGAAAGAAACAGGGTAAAAACTAGTGTTTAGACATGATGGAAAAAATGTTATTAGGAATTAGTTCAGATCTCTTGGTGCCATTCAACTATGAGGCCGAGAATTGTGCTTGTCATTTGAAACATTGATGCAGATTGGTTTGTGTTGTTGTTATTATTTTAGGGAGCCGAACCCCAACCAGATTCTGTCCCACTACACAGAGTACACGAAGAGAGGGACAATTTAGCTGGAGAATCTAAGAGGAAAACCCAGGATCTCTGACATGCCACAATCGACAAGAGCACGACGCACCACAGGCCGCGTCTCGTCTCGTACCGATTGGTTTTGTAATGTATTTCATTTTTCATTTTGGCAACAACAACAGCCAGGACCACCTCTCAGTGAGCTTTTGGTATTGCTGGCATCTGTCCCATTGTTGGTTTTCAGTTAATCTAGTCTGACATATGGCCATAGGGCTTCGTGGGGTAGATGACTAGGAGTGGTTAACGCTCGCTAAAACCCTTTGAACCCTTTGAATCTAGTCTGTCATTCTGAAGAATGAGTGGTTGAGGTGGGTTGGGTCTCTTCCAGGGCCATTGGTCTTGGAAAGGGATTTCAATGCTCATCACTGGCCGCGGGGTAGTCCGCGTTGCGACCATCAGGGTAGGATGTTTGCTGGTTCCCTTTAGGATCTAAATTTGAATATTATTCAGAACAGTACGCCGACCTTTGTCAGGCGTTACGGGGATACTACACAGGAGTCTTGTTGGAAATGTTTCTTTGTTCCACTTATCTGAAGCACTTATTTTCGTTTGAGGATTTAGAAGGCAGCGATTACTTCCCGGTGGCGCTATCTCATAACGGGGGGTCTATCTTCACAGAGTCTGGTTGGACTGCACCCCTAGTCTTAAAATAATCGCACTCACCTTTCTCGCACAAACAAATTAAAAGACACCTATTATTAATCATTTTACTAGCTGAGCTAACGCTACTTGTAAGCATTTCTTTATCTGAAAAGCTATCACACACAACGATCCCTAACTTTGTGGCTACATACCCGAAAGCACAGTGGTCCATTGGATCCTCTCCTGATGCACGCCGGTCCTCTCACTGTTATACAAAGCGCCACGGATTTTCACGAAATCTTCCGTAGCATAACACTTACTATTGTAGATGGTCCTAAGATCATGGGTTCTCTCACTGTAGATCGTTAGGGGTGATTCGACTGTGTTCCTTAAAGTGCTGGTCCATGGTTTGTTGCTCCTCCACATTCGATGGCGCAACTTGCGCCTAGCACGATAGTCTTTTATGAGCACATAGCAAATTGTTGAAATGTTCTGGCGCCATACACTGCTGTAGATTGTCGCCCTGGTTTGTCGCCCATTGTAAATCGACTGAAAAAGAGTTCATAAACTTGTTGGTGGTAAAGTTCAAAACTGAATTGACAAAACTGTACTGCTACATTTTTTCTGGTCCGTTGAGTAAGCCCGAACTGCAAAGCCTTGCAGATTGCTTGAATCCGTGAAGATAGATACTTGGTTTAGCAAATCTTCCAGATGAATGTCCAAAATGGATCAAATTCTTTGTAGGAAAAAAAGAATTCATATTGCGGACGTTGGCTCCCAGGGCTGAGTGTTCAGCCCTTGAGATTCCCTTCCCGATGGCACCGACACACAGGAGGTTTTGACTTTTCTCGGAGACTCTCGCCCAACTCTGGTTCTCACTACCACCTTCTGCCTGAAGGAATCAAAACTTACGACTTTTTGTAGTTGAACCAATTTAATGGCTAGGTCTTAAATTTTCTTCAACATTTGGGAAACATGTCTATTACCACAATAGACTCGGCTACACAAGTCAATTGATAACACGGATCACAGTCTTAGGCTATTAATTTCTCATGACTACACAGTAGGAGTTCATACCCTAAGCCTGGGTTGAGAAAACCTCTGTTTCCACTGAAACGCGAACATAGAATAATCAATAAAACTTTTGCTCGGAATTACCCGAGTAGACATTGGATGGTTCACGCTTATTGGATTACGCAATTGGATTACATTGTCGGCAGCGGTGGAATCAGAGTTGAGTGAGGGTACTCTGAGAATGTCAAACGCTCATGTGTATCAGTGCCGTGGGGAAGGGACTCACGGGCTGAACACCACTAATATTAACTAATACCCAACGACTGAATAACTATTACAGAACTTACAGCCTAGACTTGCCGTTACAATGTTTAAGCATATAGGTGATGAAAATATGTTATCCCCATGGATGAATATTGCAGCAAACTTACAATTGTAACGATATCCATGATACCAACTTTTCCATGGAGACATTTGTGTAGATGGCATCATTCAAGATTCGTATCGCTAAAGATGGGTGGCAGTTGTTGTGCAGACATATTTATACCACAAGCTCCCGATACACTCATCCACTCGGAAATCCACAAATACTGCGAGTAGCACATCTGTTCAAAGTTCTAAGAAGTGCTGAAAGTAAAGATTCCTAGTATTAAGAAATCCCCCAAAACTGCTCGTGATGAGTCAACCGTCCCACTTAGGCCATCGGTCGAAGTCAGAGGCCATGCTTTGGTCCACGATAATTTTCTCGAATTATATGTGAGCAGTCACCACAACTGCATTCTTTGAATAATTAAAATCGCAATAGCAATGCCTACTAGGATCGCTTACTAGGATCGTTACATAAGGTAGAATTTTTATTTTAATTATACTGAATGCGATTTAAACATCGAGAATTACATCATATGGAGTACAGTGAATCGGAATTGTTTATGTATTCCTGGGTTTACTTATGGAATAACTTTAGTAAGTATTGTTCACATTGGTTATCATCATAATTTTATGATAACTTTCTGTGCAAATGATTGTTGATAACTGTTGACTCTAGTCTGATGAAGGCAGTAACGTAATTAAATATTTTTCTAGGAGGGGGGGGGGGAGAAAATTTTATGCCTCTTTACGCCCCTTGCTAGAAAATGAGTGCCCGCTTGATTTTTATTGTGAGATCATTTTACTTGCCTTATACATCATATACAATAAAAAAAGTTTTGAAAAATAACGAATAAATAAATTTCTCAAGGATTTTTACGCCGCCTGATTTTTTTTTGTTGGGGGTATGGGGCGCTCCTCCCCAGTTATTCATGCCACTGCCACTGATTGGATGGGGCTCTTCACAAAATTAGTGCAACGTGACATACGTACATTAGGTCGAAAAGCTTTTATTATTATTTTTTTAATTATCAAAAAAACACTCCTTTATTCTTGTAAGCATGAAAAGTTGCATTCCTTCAACCCCCCCCCCTTGCCAAGAATGATAATTTCTATGATTGTAATGCTCCATATTTAATACAGTTCATTCCCACATTTACATTTTAACTTATAGTTGCACGTGTGCTACTGAACCCGCGACACAAAAAACCGTAAGGCCTGTTGACTAAGATTTATGTTACACGGCCGTTCTGACCCATCTCATCTGTATATGGATGACTGGGAGAAAAAACACTTCTTGCTCCAACGAATTTTCTCAGAAACGTTAGCCTTGTTCTTGGTATAGCATGGCGTAAACAGGCCTTAAGAGGTCCAATGTCTTTTACTGCAGGATGCATGTGTGTGTGCTGTTGAGTAATAAAACCACGAAACAAAGCCGGATTTCACTTAGGCGTAAAACACTGGAACTTTAGAGCACGTAAAAACCTAAATCTTCCGTAAGTATGAGCTCCCCCAGAAATGGAGTGGAGATAATACAACCACGGAATTTTCCACGGTTCAGAATATTTGCGGGTGTAACTGTTGCGTGAGAAGGTCGTTAACTTTTCTCAAATCATTGCAGAAATTTGCATTGAAAACCTCCTTTCGAATTATCCACTTGTCGCTATCTGGTGAACATGTGAAGGCATTATAAATGATCATGAAAACGATTCCATGGTGATTCACCCCCAGAACCGACGCTACTGATTTATCTGTACTACGTTAATAATTTATCTGTGCTCGATCCAGCTGTTTCCGGTCCTACCTCTTACCACTTAGGCTACACGCAAACCCAGAAAATCGGTAATCCTAGTTGAAGACACGCACACACATCGGTCTGTACCACGTAAAAAAAAAAATGAACTTCGTGAAGAAAATATGAAACTTGAAGGAGTTGCCGACACCAGTAGCTCTCATTCTGGAATGGAGCCAAACGTTTGAAAACGTCATCAAATTTGCCGAACAAATAAATATCAGCAGGAATATCTGTTTGACTGGACCAATTTTTTATTTTTTGATATATTCGTTGGAAAAGTAAAGAAACGAACTAGAACCAAGTCCTATGGCTTGTTGGCTTTACTGTAACCATTGATTAGAAAGATAACTAGACATAGGTTTCTACTTCTTCTAGTCCTACGCGGGGCCCTGGTGGGAGTTGCGGCTACTAATACCTCTGATAATGCTTTGCCTTCCGGCAGCTTCAAAAGCAAAAGCATTAACACAGAGGTATGAGAAGCCACAACAACCGCTAGGGCCCCGAGAAGAAGTTGGATGCTGTATCTAATTAACTTTTTAATCTACGCTGTAACCGTTTGAAAGCTATACGCTAGCCAACTGGAAACTGGAAAATTGTGGCCAGAAACTATATTTTTGTCGGGTATGTATGTTTCACGTCAAAACCATCCGATCGTCAAATGCAAAATATGTCACTTTATTTATATTAGCTCTTTTCTTCTTCCATCGAAGGAGCCATAACATAAATTGAGTGAATAATGGTAGTTTTTTTCATAAGATATAAGAATGTATACGAATTATATCAAGTGGTTGCTGCGGCTCCAGTGCAAACGACTTTGGTAAAAATAAAAAATAAAAAAAAACAAGAATTTCATAAACTTCTTATGGAAAATTATTTTCATAGACGAAAGACAAAGTTCTCTATTGGGCTAAAGTTTACATTAGGCACATACTCGATATCCTTACAATATTGATTCCAAATGGCTCCAACACTTTCCTAAATACAGAGACAGTTGGTTTTAGAGCGCGGAAATGTGTTCAACGACTTAAAACAGTATATTTGTAGCGCCACAATCCGTACATCTACACGGTGTTTGCGTTCGCTCGCAGGGCCGGCAGGGCACCTTATAGTTTTTTCGTAAACAGTTCCGATAGGCGGGTTGTTATTGTCAGTTTCGTGTGGTGTTGTGTGGTTTTGTTGTTATTGTCAGTTAGGTTAGGTAAGTTTGGTGTTTGGCATTTCATCCTGAGGTAGTTAACTGATTGGGATTTGGCATTTCATACTGGAGCAGCTAATTGGTTAATGATGATTTAACGGTAGGTTTTTTTTTCTCTTTTTTCTAATTTCGGGCCATGTGCGTAGAGGGAACATAGGAAGAAAACGGGCTCTCATGCGAATTTTTTCTTTAATGGAGTAAGAATTACCTGCTGAGTAACGTTTTCGTCTTCCATTTTTGAGACAAACGCACCGTTTGGCCGTGGTGAAGGTCCAAAGTTAGCACTGCGCCGCGCCGGAAAGCATGAAACTGGGCGAAAGTGCGGCAAGAGAAACGTCAAACCCTAACCAGTTCAATACCTCAAGTGAAATGCTGAAGCCGGTTCCTAACCTAACCTAACCGACAATAACAACAAAACCATACGAAACTGACATTAACAACTCACCTATCTGAACTGTTTACGGGAAAAAAATATCAGCCGGGAACATGGGAAGAAAACGGCTTCACGTCCGTCAGCGCAAAGAGTGCAGCTTTCATTAATTTTTGACGGCGATACGAAGCCTTTGCCCCAAAGCCTTTGCCTTTGTGTTGTGAGGTTGTTGAAGTATAATTGGTGTTCATCCTTTTTTTTTTTTCGGTGAGGAGCCCTTATTCTTTCCATAAGCCGCGAAAAGTAAATTTGTTCCCTCTATTGTTTATTTTACTATCGAAAGTGATCGTGGAATGAATTTAGCGCTGCCCTTGCCTTCCACTACCCCGTTGCCTCACACATTTCTCGAATTCATACTACAACAAGATGCACTAACACTGCATTAGTAATTCGACGTGTCGTATGGTAGAACAAAAATATATCTGTAATTGACGTATGAAGTTGTAACGGCAGACATACCAACAGGACACTACTAAAAAATCTAAATGCATGGTGTACTGAAGAATATCTACTATACTGCACATTATATTAAAAAAAAATTGTCTCGTAACGTTTGCTACTACGATACGGCAAATGAGCCAGAATCTTGTGTGCGACGATGCAATCACTGACCAGATAAGTTTTCATCGGACGCTGATATTGGTTTTCTTACAAAAAAAACAAACTGAAAGCTTCGTTGTTTTACAGTTTCCCGTATCCGTTGTTTTTGTTCATCAGACTTTTACATTTTTAAAATCTTCGAACACCATATTTCATAAATTCAGCAGGTAATTTGGTGGGGGCGGGGGGGGGGGAGCAAGAGAAATCATATTGCGCTGAGGGTACG
Source organism: Lithobius niger (assembly GCA_023313725.1). NCBI lineage: Eukaryota > Metazoa > Arthropoda > Chilopoda > Lithobiomorpha > Lithobiidae > Lithobius > Lithobius niger. The sequence goes on from JAHWFP010020233.1 coordinate 35,238, forward strand.
TGAGAGGTTGACTACTTTAAATTTATTTACACTTTTTAGGTGTATTAACAAAAGTTAAAATATTCACACGAAAATTGTGACAAAGTCCACATTGAATATAACACTGCAATTTCATGTGGCCAATTTTTGTTATGCTACTCAATACAAAGTACTTGTTTTACTAGCGTTTTATAATTATCTTTATTATTATTATTTGTAATTTTAAATCTGTGGTTAAAACTAATGTCGAACCAATAAAACTTACGTGAGTCTTCCTGTTACGGATTTTAAAAAAATCTGAAAGTCAGAGGCCATTAGGAATATCCCGCCGTTCCCTCCCTTTGGCCAGTCCGCCACTGTGAAAACAGGACATCATTCGCTTTGCTCACTCGTTCAATAGGAAACAACACCACAAATACGCGTAATAAAATACTGTAATATATCGCACCCGAAAAGCAGTGAGAATGGCGCAGTAATTAACAGCAAAAGTCTTATACGAGCATCGCATTCATTGTACCGTCCAGATTCAATCATAGAAATTCGGTGTACCATCCAGATCACCTATGACTCACTTTGTGTTGTTCTGCGCCATAAGGCAGGAGCCATCTCGACGAACACGATAGTCTCTAACCGACCGCAATGTTGAAGAGCTGACTTGCCGAAATGCGCAGTTACACGCCGCAATTTTTCGTATGATCTTCGTTGAGCGCACACCTTTACGCTGAGGAAGCGCTGACGTCAGCCACTGATCGTGTACTATTTGACAACGGTTTTTCGCTCAGAGACCTTTTTAGAGGTTAGCGAACTAAAACCGCCATAACTAAATTAACTATACAGCATAATACCTTGTGTACTGGCGCACTGCAACTCACCCACCCGCATACTTGAATTTCGTCGGATCAGAATTGAACAAATGTGTCTGGTTTTTGAGGAGATGTCGCTGACGTAAATCGGGTACCCCCGTTTTTTGGCCACAACCGCATTAATTCGACGTGTGACACGTCGAATTAAAAACGGTTACACTAAATAATCGATTAAACAATAATTACCTTTGCAGGAGCCACATAACTCCCCTGCTGCCAATACGCATAGAATTGGGACAGCCTTGCCGACGAACCGTAAAGTAGCCACCATTTTTTTTTTCAGTGGTTCCTTAATAGCCCAACAACAGATAGAATTCCGTTTTCCGTGCATGGTATCAAAACCTGAAATAAGCTGGGCCAGTTCCGGTTCAACCTTTTTTTTTCATACCGACACATAATTGGTAAGAATTTTTAGTCCCTGCAACCCTTCATATGCAAACGATTTAACCACAAACCCTTCAATAACAACGACTACAATTTGCTGGCACGTCTTCTAATCGAAATCATGATAAATCGACTAATATTTCAGTCACTTCCGGCCAGACGCTAAAGGTGATATAGGCATGACCCGTCCAAATAAACGACTGGAGTGGGACGTGACGTCATTTAACAATAACTCACGACGCAAGCTCCTTTTTCTCCCAACCGTATTTCAATAACTGATTTATGCATTATATGCATAAGCAGTTAAAAAGGTGGGTGGGAGTATAAAAAAAAGGGGGGAGATAGAATCTATGGTTCATGGAGGCTACGAAAGTGGATGATAGCCACCTCAGTATGGTAAATATCCAATATGGCAGGCAGCCTTTCAAACTGGTGTCCACTCCAAGTTTGACATCGACAAGGCTTTGGTACAATTTTGATTTATTTTTAATGGTAGCTCTTTTCGAGACCTTTCTTTTTATTTATAGTGACTTGATTTCTTTACTCGTATAATGGAAAACTGGTTTGGTACGAATAAGCCTATCGGCCAGTTCCCGTCAAAACTCAACCACATTTTGTCGCCGTATCACTGTGAGAAGCAAGTGTGAATTGAGGGGGGGGAAAGGGTTTCTAAGCTTACACGGCATGATCATGGTGGTTACAGTGAAATTGATGGTGATGTTAGTGATGATGATTATAGTGATGATAATGATGGTGATGATGATTATGGTGATGATAATGATGGGGTAGTGATAATGTTGACCATAATGATGATGCTGGTGATGGTGATAATGATGACGATAAATGATGATGATGATAACAGCCAGTGGCAATTATGATTATGACAACGGCAATAATAATGGATACTTACCATTCTGAGATGGTGATCATCAGCTTTCGTGATCTTCATGGACCTATACCTGGACCTACACATGGTTCCTATACCCTTTAACTTTCCTTGAGTGACGTATTAAAAATAATGCCGTTTCTGGCCACTATTTTTGGAGTTGGCTGGAGTAGAACTTTCAAATGGTTGCAGTAAAGCCCATAGAATTCGTATTCTGGTTCATTTCGTAACCTTTCCAACGATTGTGGGAAACTGAAAATAGTTCAAATCCGATCGGAATTTATACCAAAATAAAAGCTGGCATAGGAAGCAAATCCGCAAGTGTCACCTTTTCTCTTACGAAGTGCAGGTTTTTATGTTGTGTAGCAACGGACTAATGAGTTTCTCAAGCCGGCGTGAAAAATTATGATTGCATGGGCGGACATAGCTCTGCTAATTTTCATTAATGAAATGGAAACTAGGTGTAAATATTAGTATTTTTCGTTAAGACTTTTTCACTGACGAAGGAAACTTGTTTCTGATATTTAACTTAGTTACTCTTTTTGATCGTTCTTATCCACCGAAAATCAAAACTGGTATAAAACCCTCCAAGTTTCCAAAAAGGATCGACCTTTGAAGGTAGTGACATCATTTAACCAGGAAAAGGCCGCCAAGGTTAATAGTATTAGCCAAGTTAATCGCACCGACTAATAGTTCGAAAATTAAATGAAAACTATGGAACATTGCTACCTGCGGTAGGAATCTTCAAGTTTTCATTTAACGTCCAAAGTATTATTCGGTGCGATTAACAACAGTATTAATCTTATTATATATTTTGTTTGTAAATACTAGGGTACGAAAAATAATACTTTCATTTTCACGGAAATTCTTGTCATATGCTTCAATACGGTAAGATAAAAATTGTCTAGCCCCGGGTGCGTTGTTAAGCACAAACTGGTTGCACCATTTATCCAGAATAAAACCCGAGCGAGTTCTTCTGGACGTGTCCAGCTACCAAATACCAACTGATCGAGCACCTCTTTAGGGAAACACAGATGCAAACGTGTCGTTTGTAACAGCCACATCGGACGTATAGTGGCTGCTGTGGAGTGACCCTTGTCCACAGTGGTCAATCGGTGGCCCACTTAACTTTTTAAAAACTGTTCACGTTATTGCAGCTACTGCTTTAACAAAGGGTTCAAATGGTTTAACGAGCGTTAACCACTCCTGGTCATCATTGGTAGTGTAACAATAATGTCACACAATGTAATTGGAGATTTCATAGCGTATGCTTTTTTGTTGCTGTTGTTACAGATATTAGCTGAAGGTCTTGTTGAAATCACGGTTTGCAATACGGCTTCATGTCCATGTTGGACCGATTTAAGTTTCTTCAAATTGTTGCGCACTACTGGCTTAAAAAAACGTTAGATGCGTTGCCGGATGATGTAGTTGGTTGTTTTGTGATGTGCGCATGGCTACGGGCCCAGGCTCACAATAAAACCCATTAAGGGAAGAACGCCAGGGATTAACACCAGGGAATCGCGCATTTAAGTATGAGCCAGCTTTCTGTCCGCTTCCCCACACCCAGTGGCGGATTTAAGGAACTAGGCTTGGGGGGGGGGGGGCAAAGCCCTACAAGGCCCCCTGCCTTCCTGAATTTCTGAGGACTTTTTTTTTTAGCTAGTTGTAACCCAACAACGTTCTTTGTTATTAGTTCTATTTAACTACTGATGCTTGGGAAATGAAGGTCCCTTTTACCATGAAGGCCCATGAAGGTCCTTTTACGTCAAAGGCCCGGGGGCCCTCGCCCCTCCTGCCCCCCCCCCCGGTTAAATCCGCCCCTGCCCACACCTTGTTCCACTCGATTCTCACGAAGCGGTTTCTGGAGTTGATTTCTTTGTCCTTAGTATGTGTTTGCGATGTTTGGGAGGTGTGGAGTGCTTTCAAGGCTAATGATCCCACTTTCTAATGATCCATTCTATTATATTCTACCAGCTAAGTTCATATTGGCGGAAATAAATAAGGCTCAGGGCGGTCTCGGAGCCAGTGTCTGCAAAAATGGGATTGAAGCAACTTAAGCATGTGAAGAATGGTCATACAATTCTAATCTAATCAATTTGCTTATTCTAACGGCTAATTGGCAATGGTAAACTTGAAAATAAAAAATGTGAAAATTTATAGAAATAAAATTCCCCTACGAAAGTTGTGATATCCACCCAAAATAGGAAACTTGGCATGTTTTTATACGAGTTTTGACTCGTATAAAAACCTGCCAAGTTTCCTAAAACGATCGGCCTTTGAAGGTAGTAATATCATTCAACCAGGGAAAGGCCGCCAAGGTCAATCCTATTAGGCACTAATAGTTCGAAAGTTAAATGAAAACTTGAAGATTGCTGCTACTCGCTGTAGCAATCTTCAAGTTTTCATTTAAGGTCCAAAGTATTATTGGGTGCGCTTAACTTGGCTAATAGGATTAACCTTGGCGGCCCTTCACTGCATGGTTGAATGATATCACTGCCTTCAAAAGCCGATTGTTTTTGGAACCTTGGCGGGTTTTTATACCAGTTTTGGTTTTGGGTGGATATCACAACTTTCATACGACTGTGAACGTACATGAGGGTACACCGTGTTATCTTCATCTGTACCTTTTTTCTAGAGGAATTTGATATCTAGGCTATAAATTTTCACATTTCTAATTTTTAAATTTACCATTGCCAATTAGCCGTTAGATTAGCCAAATTGCCACGGCTTAGTTGATTGTATGACCACTCTTCACATGCTTAAGATGCTTCAATCCCATTTTTGCACACACTGGCTGACAATCGTTGATTACGTTCGCTTTCTCACTCAATCAGCGCATCCCCTTCATTTGTTTGTTTATCCCTGCACCTTCCCCTTATTTTTTCAAGATTTCGTTTACATTTAGTAATGCAGAAACCCCCGAAGGTCGCTGTTACTAAAACTGCAGAACTCGAGGCATTTTATTTTTGGGTTATTAACAAAGACCCGTTAGCTTGTGGATGCTCGTATTGTTGCGTAACCATCATCTAACGTGCATCCCTTTATTCTTACGCAATCCACGGCAACGTTAACGTTTTCTTATTTTGTCCTTCGTTACAGTTCAGTTTTTAGTTCGTCCAGGCATTTACAATAAATCTAAGGACCAGTGTTGATTGTTCAAGCCATTGTTGCTTGAAATCTTTGGTTGCAACTTGGTGTGCAACCCCTAACCCCTAACCCCTACAACCCCCAAAACCAACACAAGGACCCTGCTCAGATCACCATGCATCCGTGTGAAAAAGTTCAGCTACGTAGGCCTTCTCAAGTTTGTGCTAGTCATGAGCAATGAGTCTATGGGATTTTACATGGGGCCAGAGTTACTAGCTAGTTACTAGTTAGTAACATAAAAACAACGTTATTGAGTACGCATCTTTCTCTCTATGAATGGTGGACACTCAGCCTTAACTTTCATTTTTTCTTTATCCCCTGCACCTTTCCCTTACATTTACCACAATTTGAAAGATTTCTGTCGCATTGGGATTAATCCTCAACATGCCAAAATATGCTTTTAGTTGCTTACAGTTAACAGACATAAGTCTGCTAGTGAGGCCGCCAAAATAAGGGTCAAAGGGTTTTAGCGAGCGTTAACCGCACCCGGTCGTCTACCCGAAGCCCTAAGCCCCTATGTCTGCAACAGCCAGATTCCCAGGGGGTCACCCACCCAAGTATCAATCCAGCCCAATGCTGCTTAACTTCGGGGATCTGACGAGAACCGGTGTTTCCCGCACTGCAAGGCCGCCGGCCGCAGGCCTAAGGCCGCATTTTGTATTTTGTATTTTATTGAGCCTGGGCCGAAGCCATGCGCCCAAATCAAAATCACAGCAAACATGTATACTTCAAGTCACACTGTAACCGATGGGCAGGGGGGAAAAGAAAAGCAGGGGGGGGGGGGGCCTAAGGCCGCCTTTTTATCATCAACAATCAATTTTTTAACAATCGGATGTCTACAATGGCATGATCTAATGTTACGTGGCGGTGACAAACTAGCGTGTTTCTAGATAAATGAGCGACCGACAAAAGAATAACAATGATCTTATGCGGGATACAACAATGCATGTTGTTACACAATTGCTTCGGCCGAAGGGTTGGTGCATTGTTTTCGCCGTATCGTTTAGAACAATGCCTTCCATCACTTTGTTATACACTCATGTCCTGGTTAAGATTACCCTTTCGCGTAAGAGGAAGTAGACAGTGGGAATTAATTTAACAAGAGTGGAAAAATATCCCCCACAGTTTGAATGGGTGCAACGGCAAGGGTGAAAAACTGCTTAAATTGATCGTTCCCATTTTATGTTGAACGAAGATTTTTTCAGCATTTTATTAGCTGTAATCCAAGAATAATACGGTAGCTAAGAAATGCATGTATGAATGTCCAACTGACCATGTTGTAACTATCGCTTCATATTCCATTCCTTGCCATGAGGTCGTTGGGAGAGAAGCCGTGGGCTTTGCTTCCCGGATCCAGTCCAACTGATTTAACATCGCCTGAAATGTTCTTTTACCAAACCAACGTTTAAAGGCTTTAATTTTCCGACACGTGCATGAATTTGCATGATTTAGTGCCAAGGACCCATCAGTCAGAATCTGTGGTTCAATTCGTGTCCAGTTCAGTCTGCGTCTACGGGTCAGTCCAGGTCATTGGGTTAACCCGGGTCACTGGATAAGTAAGGGGCTTGGGCCATTGGGTCATGGGTCATGGAATTCAGGGGGTCACTGGTTCGGAACCTATTCTATATCACCATACAAATTATTTTCCGTCGAAAATTCAAGGTTTCTATGACAGCCAGCATGGGAATAACAGGTTGGTAATATCTATCTATTTACCTAAAATTTCCTCACAGTTTGTTACTACTGTGTATCTGCTTGTAACGGGCATAGTTCTCCCCTTCTTAACATGTTTTTTTTTGCTTCTAACTAGTCTCCCGATTTTAGAATTTCGTTATCACGAAGCCTCGGAAGCCTTAAATTCTTTTAATTCTCGTTGGTGTCTCAATTCTGTTCTTTGTTCTTTATCCACAGATCACAAACTTCTGTACTTTCCTGAGGCTGATACTAGGTCGTTCAATTATCTCTTCTTCCCTTTTCGTTCTCGTCTGGTCTCGGTTTCCACTGTGTTAAGCTGCAGTGCTGAACTGTGTATATTTTATGTAATTATTTTTATGCGACAGTGACTTTATTCTAATCATGTTTAATAATGTTGTTGAAAAGTGTTCACCCACATTTAGCCCCGTAAATAAAATTTGACGTGATATCTGTTGTTTATCATTTGAGAAGAAATTAAGTATTTATTTACACAATATAACTGCGTGTAGTTGTTGTTGGTCTGATGATGAGTGCCTATCGCTACCGAAACATCACCACTCCCGAAACGTTTATGACAAAGTTTTATACAATTATTGCAATTCTTTGATGTAGTTTAAGCTAAACTCAATTAACCGTCATCGCTTCATTCATTCATCGCCGTCATCGCTTAGAGGTCGGAAATTTCCGTGCAGCAGCTGCACCGTCTCCGACAGTAGTGTTGATGTTTCGACCCAGGGTTCTCCAGGCAGCAAGTTAAACAACTGACGTTGTTGTCAGTCGTAGGACTGAATTAAACAACTTGGGCACAATCGGAGTGCAATTTTGTTTAGGTTTGGAGCAGGCAGCAAGCTCACTTCCCTATTAATGCATGTACACGGGGAGAAAGTTGAGCGTATCTTCTTTATGTTTCAAACGTTTTAACATTCTGCTGCATCTCTATGGCTACGGCAATCACATTCCGCATTTTAGGGATGGTCGACATTTTAACGCTGCATCAGCATTAAGAATTTCAGCGTATGTTACAGTGCAGAAGTTAAAAAAAAAAGTCCCTATATACGCGCACTGCAAATATATTGTGAGGGGTCCCCGAGTTAGGCGCCTGAATATAGCGCAAAAAATGGCCAAACCTAGAAATAATTGGTACAAAAATGAAACCAACGGCATTCGCTTTTGAAAACTGTAATAAATAACATATCGAAAGTCTACCAAAATTTTTGGGTGGAAAGCCGCCATTTTTCAAAAATTGCGCCCAAATTCGACACTTTCACTGTTATTTATTGAAATACTGAATTCTCATTCACAGGTAGCAAAATTGTATACGTAACTTTATTGTTCCTCTTGGAATTTTCTTTCCAATGATACCAAACCCAACCGGAAGTATCTACCGGAAGTAATAGTAATGAATCATGATTAGTGCATAGTATATGCCGTAATGGAAAATATAATATTGTCCAAAATGGAAGGCATTGTTCACTTTGTGTGAAAAGCATTGAATTTGGTATGGATGCACATGAAGATTAACTAGAAAAAAAACTATGATAGTAAGTTCAAAACGACTTAATCCCCCCCCCCCCCCAAAAAAAAAAAAAGTAATTTGGTTGTAACTCCTTAACCGTCAATAAATCAAAGGCATAATGTTAAGCAAAAATGTTCAGCACACAATTCAGGACAGGAAAGGTAATATGCATCTTTTACGTAAAAGCAAAACTTGAACCACAAAATCGTATTATCACCCATAATTCGTGTGAACGCTCCTCTTCTCAGTTGATTGTTATTATGATTTTCGTGCTATTGCAAATCCTCTAATAGCCCAAAATGAACATGCGTACATTTTTTGAAAAGTGGGAATCTGTTCTTTCCATCAATTCTAACCAATATTGTTTGACTTAGATAGTCCTACACCTATTTACACATGAAGAGGTATGGCCTAACAAGAGAAAGCGAACGGTGATTTCCGAATGCAAAGGCTCTTCTAGCCAGCCCTCTAATTGCACGAAATGAACATGTTTAGGATTTTCTGAAAGATGGGTATCTGTTCGTTCCACCAACCCTAACAAAAATTGTTTAACTTACATATGGACCGTCCTACACTCATTTAAAGGTGAAGCGGTAGCAAGCGAAAGCATATGGTGATTTTCAAATTCAAAGTGCTCTTGCTAGCCCTCTAACTGCTCTAAATGAACACGCTTAGGGTTTTCTGAAAGGTAGAGATCCATTCTTTCCATCATTCCTCACCGAAGTTGTTTTTCTTAGATACAAATACAAATACGAGCATTACAATGGCACTTTGAAAATGAAACTAGCCACTACACCAATTCCAGCTACACTTTTAAACAGGCATAGGGCGGTTCCTGTCTAAGCTAAACAATTTTGGTTAGGATTTGCCTTCCATTTTGGGCAGTATTATATTTTCCATTAAGGCACTTCCGGAAGGTACTTCCGGTTGTGTTTGGTATCATTGGAAAGGATATGTCAAGAGAAACAATAAAGGCAAGGGTGTAATTTCGCTAACTAAAGTGTCCTAGTCAAGCGTCAATTTGAAAAAATAGCGTCTTTTCACTAACACATTAGTACCACTTCCGGTAGTTACTTCCGGTTATGTTTGGTATCATGGAAAGAAATTTTTAAGAGGAACAATAAAGTTAGGAATATAACTTTGCTAACTGTGAAAGGGAATTTAGTATTTCAATAAATATCAGTGAAAGTGTCGATTTGGGCTCCATTTTGAAAAAAATGACAGTTTTCTGACAGTTTTCAAGAGCGAATGCCGTTGGTTTTATCTTTGTACTAATTACTTCTAGGTAAAATCTTAAACTCAGGTGCCTAAGTGAGGAAGCGACGTGAGCAAGCACAGCCCAGTGATCAGAGTTGTCGGCTGCCAGCCAAATGAATGCTGGATTGAATCCCCCGAACGATTAAGTATTGAAAAAAATAGCTGAAAAAGTCCCCTGATGATGTGAAGGTTTTAAGTAACATTATGCAGAAATTTAACGCCTTCAATTTTCTCCATATTTCATGATACGTATAATTACGGTGACCTGGTATGTCTAGAGTCTGTGTACTTCTACTTATTTATGGTTACCTGGTACGTCTAGAGCCTTGCCTGTGTTGTACTTCTGCATATTTATAGTGACATGGTATGTACGTCTAGAGTCTAGACTGTGATACTTCTACATTTTTATGGTGACATGGTCAGGGCCGCCCAGAGGTCTGATGGGGCCAATATAGGGCTCCAAATTTTCTGTGTACCCCCTCACACCTTTCTGTGGAATGAGTACGCTTAGGGCCTGTGGGCAAAGACTTTCTTTTTCTTTTACTCTTTTTCTTTTGTGGCCTTTTCATGTCCGTTAGCAGTAAAAGAAGACGTCGCAAGCCTGTGTGCATCTACTGGACACACTAAACTCCCTTTTTGCAAGTTGTATTTTTTTCATTTTTTTTAAATTGGGGCTCCCTTGAAGCACGGGCCCAGGGACAGAAGCCACACTTGCACCCCCCCCCCCCTCTGGTCAGCCCTGGACATGGTACGTCTAGATTCAATCTGTGTACTTCCGTTTTAAGTTCTTTGACCTTTTACCACATGATACACCCGAAAGTTGCAGGATTGGTATTACTGACATAGAACATCAGTTTTTGGTAAGACCCATCAACATACTGTTAGAAACTGTCAAAAGTGTAGAAAACCTCCAAACGCAAAATTAATCAACAAATTTCGTTATAACAATGTAGTTAAAATTTCAGCAAACTTCAAATTTAAGTGAAATAACACCATCACAGAATCTTAATTTAAGCATAATTACGACTGATTAAAAATGCGATGGTGAACACCAGACAGTAAGGACGTTTTGTCAAAAATTTGCTAAATCAAAGATGTTTTGGGTTTTTTGTTATGAAAAATCACAAACCATCAGAATAAAAATAAGTAAGAACAGACCTATTTCCGTTTCTACTCATGAGACAGAATCATCTAAATAAATTTAAATGGTAAAAAAAAAAGTAAAAACACCTTTATTTTGCAATTTAATTAAAACACATACTATGGACAGTTTCAAAAACCACGAACCTTCGAAAGTGTTTGGCATGAACCTATACACAGCTCAACGCCACGCAGTTCTGTACCAAAAAACAAGCTTTGTGCCTTTTCATTACTTTACCCTTGACAGTGAAGCTTGTAAAAAATAAATGTAGGGGCAGCAGAAATGTTAGTTCTAAAATTCTAAAAGACTTCTGTTTCGTAAGAATATAAACTATGACGTTCTTTCACAGTTTTCTGGCATGTCGAAAACTTGTCGAAAACAGGTTTTTGATCTGAGGGTCAAAGCCATTGTAAAACTTACCATCACTTGTCAAAACTCACCATCACTTGTCAAAATCGTTTCAACTCTGTATCCAAGGTAATCAGAGGGATAATTCTTCAACCAACAACTTGAAAACTACTCCAACTACCTATCTTCTGTAAGTCGTGTTCAATCTCATTTTTATTACATACTTCCAGCAGTTTTCTTGATGTTTGGCGAGTGTCAAACGTAGTGGTGAACCACCAACGACGATTTTATTCGTGATTTCCAGCAGTCTTCTCATTACGGTAGCTTTATTTTTTGGAAGGAAATCATTAAATTTATTCTCAGTAGCCGCAGCATGCTCCCCAATCATTCCGATGAAACCAATCATTATTTCGTTCCGCGGCACCATCAAATAACTTCCCAGGAAAATCCCGTACAAATTAGCTCCAAAAATAGCCAAAACGTTTTAGATAGAGATTCAAGACGCATTGCTGTAGGTCGTTAGTAGCTATCTTAAAACTCTGCTGTGATTTGGCAAATATTCATTAGATATCGATTATTGATTTGTAAGGTGCCGACGTTTGCTTTGGTGCAGCTTCATACTCAGCTAATAATTTTAAGCAAGACTCACGTGATAAGCAATAAAACTGTAAGTTTTATACAACAGATACAGCAGATAAAGGAGCTTCACGTGTATGCAGCACAGCGTTTCAAAAATTAATCTTGCTAAATTAAATGAACACCTTGAAAATGAAAACTGGTCTGGTATCTTACAAAATACTAATGCAAATGCAGCAATGACATCTTTTGTTGAAACCCTTCAGCAGAATATTACGAGGGCTACTTTTAATGTTATTGTTTCTGCTAAAAATAGAAAAATTAATCCCTGGATGACGACTGCTATTTTAAACTCTATCAGAACCAAAGACAAACTCTACAAACGTATGAAAAAACATCCCCTAAGTCAAGCTTACCGTGATGAGTTTGTGAAATACAGAAATATTCTAAAAAATGCAATTATAGAAGCAAAGGATAGCCACTCCCAGGAAAAAATGCGCAAAGCAAATGGTGACTGTCGCAAACAACGGAATATTTTGAATGAAATTACTGGATCCAAAAAAAATGTAGCACATACCCCGACGAAATTATTGTTAATGGAACTTCAATTCGTCTTGATAATGACGCAAAGACTTATACAAACGAATTTAATAACTTTTTTCGAACATTGGTAAGAATTTGGCCAACAAGATTGATCAAAAATCGCCTGAGAGTAAATATCTACCACCGTCGACTAACCATTCTTTTTTCATTACTCCTGTTACTGAGCTGGAAATAAATAATCTTATCAACTCCCTGGATCTTGGCAAAAGTTCTGGTTTAGATGGCATCACTGCAGAGTGTATTAAGTCGGCTAAGCACATTATTACCCCTATTCTAGTTCATCTTTTTAACCTTTCTTTCACTGCAAGAATTTTCCCTCAAATTTTAAAACACACTGTTATGATTCCTATTTTCAAAAGGGCAATCCCAGCGATCCAAATAATTATAGACCCATTGCTTTACTTTCTGTTCTTTCCAAACTGCTTGAAAAGGCGATGAAAAACAGGTTTACTGCTTTTTTTGAAAAAAAACAACATGCTGCACACCAATCAGTTTGGATTTCGAAAGAACTGCAGCACTGAAGATGCTATTCAGGATTTTCTTTCGCGAACTTACATGGCGCTGGACTCGGGCAGCATTGTTGTAGGTATTTTCCTTGACCTGATGAAAGCATTTGACACCGTAAACCATGAAAGACTTTTACAGAAATTATATCTTTATGGAGTCAGAGGGTTGGCACCTAACTGGTTTAAGGACTATTTATCAAATAGGTCGCAATGTACAAAAGTCGGGAGTCATTACAGCGACAGTATTTTAGTGACTACAGGAGTGCCTCAAGGATCAGTTTTAGGACCACTCCTGTTTCTTGTTTATATTAACGATATATACAACTTAAACACTAATTCTAGTATTGTGTCTTTTGCTGATGATACTGCACTTCTTGCTGCTGACAAAAATAGAGAGCTAGCCTCTGTTAGTATTGAACGTGATCTTGTAAT
>JAHWFP010020234.1:0-18489 GCA_023313725.1 Lithobius niger
CTTAACAAGTTTTGTTTTGGGGTAGATTAGCCAAAGTACGTCTACTTTTATTTTAAACTAAGGGAATGGTCATTATTTACGGCCGAGAGTAAGCCAGAGGAAATGAAAATATGACTACCAAATTTTCGATGATCCCCCCTCCCTTCGAAACCCTGAAAAAATCTCTTATCCTGCCCTCCACTCAAGGTCCAGAAATAATGTTACCCTTCCAAAAGATGCACTTTTCGTATACCCATTAAGACTGTCTTCAGATGATTCCTGAAGCCACGATTAGTGCTGTAGCCAAGCTAAGTAAGTAGCTCTCCACACCGACAGACAGTTACCATTAGTTGTAAGGAAACGTGTCTCGTATTTAATGAAAAAACAAGTTGTATTAAAATATTCTATAAAATATTCCTTACACCCATGTCTTGTCGAGAATCATACACTTAGTATGATGAACACACCTTTTGCTTGTATGCCCACATTCGTAACATAATTAGTGCCTAATAATAATAAATAATACAGAGACGATGCACGAGGCATCCACCCACCCATATTCCCAGGCGGCAGATGTTAAGTGGAAGAAGTACCACCATTATTACAGTTGTTTTTTGCCGCATGAGGGAGGAAACCGAGTACCCAGAGGAAACCCTCGCGCAACGGGCGGGAAACAATCGGAGAAAAACCCGTACATATGCACTTCCCATCACCAGGATCGGACCTGGGTCTGTACGAAGCCAGAGATGTACACTGGGACCAGGACGCTTATCGAATCTGAAGCCCCAGTGCTTGCAGCTACCCAGTGCCTAAAAGACCGAAGAAGCCAAAAAACCCGGTGCCAAGGCTATTCCACAATTTTTTTTGTAAAAACTAGACTTGCAAAAATGATACTAATATCTCTAAAACCTTGCAATACTTACACCATGGGGCGTCTTTGAGGCTTGCCCCCCAGAAGGTGAGACGTTTTTAGAAATTTTGACTGCTGAAAGTGCCATTTTTGAAGTACAAAAATGACTTTTTACTCCAGTTAGTCAGTGTGTTTTTGACGCCCTCTCTTGACGGGACCTGAAAATTTTACGACCCCCCTAATTTCCTTCCCCCGGGCGATAAATAAAACCGGTCCCTAAGGAATAAACGACTGCGTGTATTCAATCCGAAAAGGTGTCAAAGGTTGTTTTTTTAAATGCATAGTCATGACAATGTTACAGATGATGGGCGGCCATTGCTTTAGTGTCCTGTTCGGCATTTTATAATGCTAATGTTTAGTCTTAGCTTTTATGAATTAACCCAATCAGGAAACCCAAAATGCAAAAACAAACTTATATTCAATGAAAAAATAATTATTGTGACAGTAGAAGGATGTTGCTACTTTTTCCCTCTGGTCGCATCACTCCTCATCTTATTCTAGGGTATTTGAAAAACGTAAGCAATGGCGCGGCCAGTAGTTGGAGAAAATTTAAATATTCGCCATTACAGTGCCAACCCAAAACTAGAAAAGATGAAGACATGTGCGGATCAGACTGGGACATTGAATAACGACAGCACCATTTTGATGAAAATGACGGAGGTCGTACAGTGTTTGTCATGCAAGAAAAAGGCTTCGATAAATGAATAGGGCTATTGTAAAAAATTGAAAGCAACCACTTATTCAAATGTTGAGCTCAACTATTCTTATTGTTATTCGAACACTTGGATTATGTCCAATGAGACTACAAAATATTCATTTTTAAAGGACTAAAAGTTAATTTTACAGCCGTTTTTATTTTTTTGGCTAGTTTGGGTAAATAGAATATTGTAAAAGTTGATAGCTGATGAAATGCAATCAAGCTGGTTGTCAATGATAAATGGCCGGTTGGTGTTTCACAACATATCCTATATTCACATATTCACTGCAGTTTCAAAGAATCAAAGATGCAAACCGAGTCTTGCATATTCTGTAACAAAAATTCTTTAGGCTATTGATAATGGAGTCGTTGGTAAGAGGTATGTTCCTATTTTGTCTGATCAGATTGTGCGACCTGAATAAACTTCATTTTTATAAGACTTTAAAAATATTTATTATTTAAATTAACTTCACCCCAAAAAAATTAATTTATAAATGCATAAATTTATTCAGGTTTGAAAATGTAACTACTAAAAATTGCGTAAAAATAAGTAAGTAACGGTATTTATTTAGACCTTCAATAATAGGTTAAAGTTTTCTGTCCTGAATTTGTCATCTTATTTTTACACTATCTGTATTACAAATTTTTAATGTGTCAGAAGTAACAATTTGTACGTAATAAAAAAAAACAGTCACAAGTTTAAGTTGACATTGTGTGTACTAATGCAAGTCCAAATCAGTATTACGTGCCTAAAGAAATTAAGTACGGTCGTAGCAACCTGATGCACTACCTTCCTTAGTTACATTGCAGTACTATTGTCTAAAATATATGCCAACAATGTAGGCATACATTTTCGATTGCTAAGTAAGGTAACTCAAAATGTCATGATAGCATGCATAAAAGTAAATGAACTAGAAAGCTATAACCAAATTTTTATATTACATCTTTTTTCATAGCTCTTATTCATGATATGTACTAGTGGCTACGTACAGCATAAAACAGCAACTTAATCCCGAATGAGAGACAAGGGTTTTGAGGATAACATAGAATCAGAACTCTCATCGCATAGAGGCCGAGTTTGACATTTTTTTTTTTAGTTTTAATTTGGCAGTCTATATGAACAATTCTTTTCAACATTTACCTCATTATCCTTTTTTTTTAATTTTTATCTCTAATTAACTGTCGCTATTCGACCCCTAGTATGATACTACGCCATTTTTAATCCAAGTAAAATAATACATTACATCTTAATGAAGAATAAGAATTTTTTATTTTGAATTGCGCCTTTAGTTTGTGCCCTGTATGGCTAGTATGTGGGTCCAGTCTGTAAATTTAGTTCAGCCTGGTATGTATCAACTTTATTTATAGGTTCGGCCTTTCTTGTGTTGTTTCATGCTTACGGATGGACAGGCATATTGATGGGTGTTGTATTCAGAATTTGACAGCTGACGTAGTCCAGCCTATTCCAACAACCGACCCCTGACGCCGTGTTTTACGGACAGGTGGCAACACATGCCCGGAAACGAATTGTTTAGACTTTATCGCCCGGAACGCTACTTCCTGGAGTTATTTTTATGCGTGTCAAGTTCATCTCCGACTGATGCTTTGTAAAAAAATCAAAAGTGCGTGACATGATGTCACTCACTCATGTCACAGATCAATAACTAATTAACATTGTGCAATTTTTTAAGTGTTATCTAGCTCTTCATTGAAACGTCATTTTTTTTTAGTGACGAGTGGACAAAGGTCTCCAAGGTAACTGTTGAACCCATTGGGCGTTCATTTTAAATTGTGCAGTTGCATTTCGCCTTTTTATAAGTTCTAAAAATACCAAAACTGGCAGAGTTTCGCGATCAAAATTAATGTGCTATTATCTCGATACAGTTCTAATCATGTTTCAGGGAAATGAAGCATAAATTAATATAAACCAGAAAATAATTGACGCGTAAAACGAAATCTAAAAGCACGCTTGTAACGACTTTCAATAAACAGTTGAAGAACGTTCATTGTGAAAGTTAGTCACCATGTCTGCCTTATTAGTCTGAACGTTTTATTCATTATTTTGCCGCCAGTTAAATTAAGGAACTGCAAGAACAGTTAAATGACAAACGACCAATTTAAACCCAGGAAATGCTTTGTGCTATTGACAGGAATCAGTGTTTCATAATTTAATTTTAACGTTGTATTTCATTAACTTCTTTTTTTCCTTAACTTGTGTATGCTTACACTTTGGAGGGTTGACCCAATCCCAACCGAAGATAAGGTTCCAGAAAGCGAGAGGCACAATTTTGCTAGGTAATTCTTACAGAAATTGCGTAAGGAAATTCCTGGGGTACTTTACACGCCACAATAGATGGGAGCACGTGAAATTATGGGGCCCTTCTCTTCACGAATATGCCAGGGGTGACTTGGTCAGAACCGAACCAGGGATCTCTAGCATATTAACCAGTCGTGCTAACTATTACGCCAACTTACTCCTTCGTGTGCGATTACAATCATCAGTAATTGTTTCAAATAAGCCACAGTTTTGCACTCACCTCCATTCTATTCAGCCTATTTTTTAACCAAAAAAGGCGACCATTTAATTTCCAGAACGATTCTGGGGTGAATGGTCCTTCTATGAAATAACCCTAACATAATCGAATTAACACGTAGTAAATTATTAAACTATGTACTGTTTGCCATCGTTTTAGAAAAACATAATGGTCCGTGCCAGTAAAATAGAATAATATTAATGACTTTGAATTAAAACTACGCTATCAATAAAAAAAATCTGCCTTTAAAAGCACCATTTCAATAAAATGAATAAAATATCTAAAATAAAAGTTTCATAAATATAAATTCAACGTCCTTTCTCAGGTATTTAAATTTCGTTCAGCATAACGTTGCCCGACTTTAATTTCATGCGCCAGTGAAACTTTGCATGAATCCGCATATGCCTCCATGCGACTAGGCTATTATTTTCATTTGAAATAGGTTTTTTTTTTTCTAGCACGATTCTGGCGTGAATGGTCCACTTGATGAAGCACTTCACGTGGTAAGTCAATCGTATACTAATGAATAATAAATTTGTGTTTTTAAAGGAAGATTAGGGCAAAAAAATTCGCCAAAAGTCGTAGGCGTGAATTTTTTTTATGACTTCGGTTCCCTTTCGAAACAAACAGGACGCAAGAACTGTACCAACAATTGAATGTAATACGTAACACGCAGAGTGGAAGATGGCAGTTATACTTTCTATGTTCCCCTAACCAAGTCGATAGTGGACTTTACCAAAGGCTAAAAATAATTATTGTTGGCTTAGACATAAAAATTAAAAGTAATATCCGCTCGCCCAATATGTTGCTTTTTAGTAATATCGTCCCGTAAAACAAGGTACTTTATTTTTTTTGCACTTAGTTTCGTTACAATAGATACTTTATCATTACGTTTCATTAACTTATATTTTTTATTAGGTTAAAAATTGTGTTTGGTACAAGTGAAACTGCTTTAAAGCTACTCTTGATAAACGCTTTCACCAAGCTCAAAGTAGCCAACGCAGTTACAGAATAATAAACTGACTTTGAATTGTAAGTTTCTTGTGTCACTTTGCCATTGTTTTAGCCTATATTAACCGTCGGTAATCATACGGTGACATTGATTAAATTATGGTAACTACACTGCAAAGCGGGCATTTACTTCAGCTTGGCACGGAGTGTAATAACATATCTACCACAAACCAAAACTTGTTAAGCATTCCCGCTAAGCTTTTCGGCCGTGTGATGTCGTGATATCAAACGCCAAGCTCTTTCGCCAAGCCACTCCCACCGAGTAATAGTTCGAAGGTTAAATAAATATATGAAAATTGCTTACTGCTTAATTTTCAATTATTTCATTTAACGTTTGAAGTCTTATTCGGTGGGATTAGCTTAGCGAAAGAGCTTGGCTTTTGATATCACGACTTGCGTGGCTGGGTAGCGTCCTCGTCTGCAATCCGAGCAAATGCCGTTTTTAATCCCACAACTGACCTTAAAAAAGTAACCAGAATGAATTTAGGCATGAAAGGGTTGTACCATGTTTTCTTCGCCCAGCATTATGCTGGGGCAAGGAAAACATAGTATAACCTTTTAATGGCCAAATTAATTCTAGTGGTTAGCGTTCTCGTCTGTAAACCAAGCAATTGCCAGTTCGAATTCCGGGAATCACCTTAAAAAATAGTAACCAGTGAATGCCGGTTCGAATCCCAAGACTGGCCTAACTATGAAAAAAAAAGTAACTAGAATTAATGTGGACATGAAAGGGTTATGCAATGTTTTCCTTGGCTAAGCATAACCCTTTCACGCTCACAGTAGTCAAATCGCAACGGCTACAAGATGAAGCAAAAACTAAGTCCCAACTCGCAATGCGAGCTGTGTGAGAGGTCCGTGGGGACGCCAAGTAAAGCAAGCGCAACAGCCCAGTGGTTAGCGTTCTCATCTGCAAATCAAGCAAATGCTGGTTTGAAACCCGCGAGTCACCTTAAAAACAATATTAAATAGAATTAATCTGGATATTAAACAAATGGCTGTTGCCATTTTGACTACTATTTGTGTAAATGGATTATGCTGGGCGAATCAAAGCATGGTAAAAACCTTTAATGCGTCTTATTTTGCTCCATCTTGTATCCGTTGCCAGTTGACTACTGCAGGCATGAAAGGGTGAACTACTGAGGGCGTGAAAGGCTTATGGTGTGACAAGGAAAACATGGTATAACCCTTTAATGGCCAAATTAATTGTAGTTAATATGTTTTTAAGATGAGTCATGGGTTTCGAACCAGCATTTGCTTGATTTCCAGAGGAGGACGCTAACTGGGCTGTTGCTGCTCGCTTTGGTCGGGGTCCTCGGGAACCCTTCACAAAGCTCGCAGTGCGAGGTGGGACATAGTTTTTGCTCTATCTCGTAGCAGTTGCGATTTGACTACTGATGGTGTGAAAGGGTTATGCTGGGACAAGAAAAACATAGATAACAAGATATAACCCTTTAATGGCCTAATTAATTCTAGTTCATATTTTTTTAAGGTGAGTCGCGGGTTTCGAACTAGCATTTGCTTGATTTGCAGAGGAAGATGCTAAACACTGGGCTGTTGCTGCTCGCTTTGCTCGGGGTCCCCAGGGACCTCTCACAAAGCTTGCAGTGCAATTTGGGACTTAGTTTTTGCTCTATTTTGTAGCCATTGCCATTTTGTTACTGTGGGCATGAAAGGGTTATCCTGAGCCAAGAAAACAGGGTATAACCCTTTCATGCCCAAAATCATTACGTTTACTTTTTTTTAGGTTAGTTGCGGGATTTTAACCGGCATTTGCTTGGTTTGAAGACGAGGACGCTAACCACTGGGCCGTTGCTGCTCGCTTTGCCCCGGGTTGTTGCAGCTGTTGCCATTTGATTACAGAGGGCGTGAAAGGGATAAATCATGTTTTCCTTGGCCCAGCATAACACTATCACGCCCGCAGTATTCAACTGGCAACATCTACAAGATGGAGCAAAAACTAAGTCCCAACGCGCACTGAGAGTTTTGTTAGGTGTCCCAGGGGATCCCAAGGAAAGCGAGCTACAACACCCGAGTGGTTCGCTCGTCGTCTGCAAAGCAAGTAACAATGCAAAAAAGTAACCAGAATTATTTTCGGAATGAAAGAGTTAAGCCATTTATTCCTTGACCCAGCATAACCCTTTCACGTCCGACGTAGTAAATGGCAATGGCTACAAGATAGAGCAAAAACTAAGTCCCCACACACACTGCGTGCTCTATGAGGGGTACCCGGGGACCCCGAATAAAGCAAGCAACAACAGCCCAGTGGATAGCGTCCTCGTCTGCAAATCATGCAACTGCTGGTTCAAATCCTACAACTGATCTTAAATAAGGTGACCAGAATGAATTTAGGCATGAAAGGGTTCTACAGTATTTTCTTCGCCCAGCACAACCCTTTCATGCTCGTAGTAGTCAAATGGCTATAGCTACAAGATAGAGCAAAAAAAAAGTCACACCTCGCAATGCAAGCCCAGTTGTTAGCTTCTTCAACTGCAAACCAAGCAAATGCCGGTTAGAATCTCGAGATTGACCCAATTATGAAAAAAAAGTAACCAGAATTAATTTGGGCATGAAAGGATTATGCCTTATTTTCCTTGGCCCAGCACAAACCATATTTTCCTTAGTCCAGCATGACTCTTTGGCGCCCGCTGTAGTCAAATGGCAACGACTACAAGATGGAGCAAAAAAATAAGTCGCACCTCGCACTGTGAACTCTGTGCAGGGTCCCCGGGGACCCTGAGCAAAGGTTGGCGCTAATGACCGAGCTGTCGATGCGCCATTACGCCTCATCCCCCCCCCCCTGAGCAAAGCAAGCAACAACAGACAAGTGGTTAGCTTCCTTGTCTGAAATCCAAGCGAATGCTGGTTCAAATCCCACAACTGGATAAAATACAAATCTATAAAAACTGATGTTTTCCTCCATCAATTAACTAGAGGTTGACAGGAAAATTAAACATTTGTTATTGGTTCCTAATACATATTTCGTGCTTTTTTTGGTCATTATTTTATTAAACGGCAAATTTGCTTTACCGTCGGATGTAAGATGTGGACGATTTTCAGCCTTTATATTCGTTTTAACCGATTTCATCTGCTGATCACATTTAGCATTACGCTTTTAAGTATAAAAGGGTTAGTGACGATGACATAGCACATGCAATACATTGACGCTACCTGCTCTTTTTTGAAGTTGAAAACAACGGAAGTTGTGACTGGCTATTCACATCCATCAAAAAAAAGTTAAATACAGGCTTCATTGTCACCTTTGATGAAAACTTCCTATGATGTTATCAGTATCGTGCGTGTGTTCTCATTTATTCTAATAGTTGCATTTTGGGGGGCCATTGCATGGTTTGTGGCGTGGATTGCAAAAAGAAAAATGCTAAGTCAGACTCATAAAACTATTTGTACTACAAACAACAGAAGTACTATAGTGACGTCAGTTGGAATTTGCTTAGGGTCAGCAAATTGCGATGGTTGAATAAAATTGGCAGAAAATATATAAAATAATAAATGAGTAGTACATGACCTATTAAAACATAGTGCTTTATAATAAACTCGAAGTGTATAACAAATGTATATAAATAAAATTTATTTATTTAAACATTAATTAACAGATAGGTTAAAATTTTCTATCCTGCATTTGTCTTCGAACTGGCAATCAACTTTTTCAGACTAGTCGAATTTCAAATTTCTAATGATTTAGAAATGCATGCTTGATGAATTTAAGGATTGTCATAGCAGCTAAATAAAAGGTTATATATTTTCGATTGCCTTGGAAGGTAATTAAATTTCGTGATCATATAACGTAAATGAGATGGAATGCTATAATCATACTAGAAGTGCCGGCCCAGCTATGTTGAGCTATATAACACTAGCATCGTACCCGGCTTCGACCGGGGATTCGTTTGACCCGTGGTTGTTTCCCAGTATTTGCTCGGTGCTGCCTGCTCGTTCACTGCAACAGTCGATTTATGTTTGTGTAACACTCCCCCTTTCCGCCAATCCTCTCCCTCCCCTCTCCCCTCCTCCTTTTATCCCGTCCTCTCCCTCTCTTCCTGGTTTCCTCCCCTTTCTCCTCTTTGCTATACGTAGTTGAACACGTACCCGGCTCACGGGTCCCGTGCTTGTTTGTTTGTTCTCTTCTACGTTCAGTTAATGCGTAATCGTATGCTTAATGGTAACAGCTCACTTTGCCCCCCCCCCCCCCCCCAATCCCAGTCTTTCGCTGTGCGTACCGTGTGAAAAAGAAGTGTGCGTGACGTCATGTAATACTTGCCCTTGAGAATACCACGGTGTTTAGTTAGAAGAATAATGGTTAAAGCAAATTTTTTTTATTCGAGGCAACAATGTGCCAACTTTAACTTCTTTTCAAGGCAACAACCTACCAGTTCCAAAGAATTGACACACTCGACCACTTTCATTGTGGGGGTTCCCCGTTCTGGGGTCGTTGCTTCGTTTCTGCTATGAGAATTTGATTTATAATAATGTAAGATAAGATAACAGGATTTTTAATTTTGAACTGCACCCTTTTTGGTGCCATATGTTGCTGAAATTGGAGTCCAGCCCGTAAATTTAGGCAAATTTTCTAAGTAACAACTTAATTAAAATAGGTTCAGCCATTTGGAAGTTACATCACTCCTCCGTATAGGCTGGTAAATCGATGGATTCTGTAGGTTGATGTTGACGGTTTACGTAGGCCAGCCAAAACCAAGAGCCAACGCTGATTCCACGTTTTCCTGACGTGTGGCAGCACACGTTGGTAAAGAGAAGTGTTTAAAACTTAACGCACGCAAATCTGTTTGCACGATATTTTTATGCGTGTTGACTCCATCAGCAACTAACGTTTTATACAAAAAAAAAATCAATAGTGATAGGCGTGCTGTCACTCACTCGTTTCGAATCAATAACTAATTAATTCTGCATAATTTTTTTAAGAGTTTAGCTAGCCCTACACTGAAACGTCGTTTTTATAGTCATGGACGATGTGAAGCTTTGCAAACGAACTACTCATACTGTACTGGTGTCAGTCTGTCAGTTTGTGTATCATAGCTGGGTCTCCACGACAACTTTGAGCCCATTGCCCCGTGCAATGTGTTCTTTATTTATAAATGTAAGTCCGAAAGTCATTAAAATTGGGCAAGGGGTTTTGGGATATCTACTTTCAATTATCAAAATTATATTGACATCATTAGCTCCATACCATTCTAAAGACAGTTCAGCGAAATTAACCAGCAAATTATGTACAGCTAAAAGAGACTTGCCACTTAAAACGAAATCTAAAAGCTCGAGATTCACGTCTTTCAATGATTGAAGACCAGTCGCAGAAAATTTAAACAATATGCCAATAGATTACAGATTACGTATTTTAAAAAGAGCATTAGGGCCCCGAAGCCATGCGCGCTACAACAATCTTAACAATCTATGTAATACGCTTAGTTGGGATGAAACGCAAACGCAAAATGGCGAGGCAAGTCAGGTCATTGCTTCTGTTGCTGAAAGAAAAGGGTGTTTTGACGACTGAAGAAGTGTGTAAGGGACTAGTTGAGAAGGACAAGTATGATGTTGTCAAGGCTGCGGCCGATGTTGAAGGTATTGAGGAACTTGAACTAAATCTGTATGGTGTTTCATGTAGGAGTGGTGTATTGGGCTCGGGTGGACTGGAAGATGAAATTGATTTGAACGATGGTTTAAACAATGGTTTAAACAATGGATTGAACAAAGTTGTGTGTATTAGTGCGAATAATGGTGTGAGCAGGGGTTCGAACAATGAGCTGGGCGGCATTGTGTCGCCTAAAAATGCAGCATCTAGCAATGCTATGCTTGGAGTAGTTACGAGTGGAGTTTACGTTAGAAACGAAGCTACCAATCTCCAAACCATCAGCGGAAAACAGGGTGGTGAGGAGGTGTGCAGTGGTGGAAATGTACCGCCCTCTTCATATGCAGAAGCGGTTCATTCGTTTAGTGATCATGCCTACGGCAGGAGAAGCCAGGAGCAGACTGTGCTGGACGATTTTGAGCTTGGTTGTGAAAACAGGAATCTCGGGTGGGTCAAGAAACTTTACAAAGGGGGACTTGCTAATATGAACATGGAAAAGTCACTGATAATTATTGCAGAGCAAGGAGGCAAGCCCTATCTTGTGGAGGATCTGAGAGATGCCCTGGTCGAGCATATTAGCCTAGATGCTGTCACTGGTTTGTGTTGGCTCAGGGCTAATAACGTTTTTCAAGTTTCCTTTGCCAATTTAAATGCCAAGCTAGCTATTAAAAAAGTGGGAACTCTTCTTCTCAATGGCTTCAAGGCTGAAGTATTCGATCTGCACGAGCGTTTGGTGAAGATCAAGCTTCATTGGTTGCCGCTGGAAGTGTCTGCGGAAGATGTTCAACGGTCTCTCTTGAACTATGGGTCCATGGTATCCCACAGATTTGACCTTCAGACTGCAGAGGGATTACGTCATTGTCGGTCAGGGTCGCGCAGTGTGGTACTTCGACTGAAGGAATCGGTTTTACTCGATGAAATCCCTGACGTGAGTGGAGTGCGTGGTATTCCTTGTCTTTTGGCAATAGCAGACAGGGCCCCTCGTTGCTTGAATTGTGGAACGCGAGGTCACGTGAGAAAATTTTGTCATAATGTGTACTGTGAGGTGTGTCAAGTTGCAATGCCACGTGAGACGCCGTGTCCTCACATCCAGGTGCGTGCTGGACGTGCTACTCGTCCTGATCGGAAGCCTCAGGAGGCACGCTGCTCTGCCGGTAAATCAGTGTCTGCTGCAGCTGAGTCAAGTCGTTTGCCAGCCACCATGACGAGGCCGGTAATTCCAGGGGGGCATGAACTCACTTCAGTTACCACGAATGAGAGTGCTTCAACCGTAGGCCCACAGACAATCTCAGCACCCCCTTCCCCTTCATCGGGTGAGCATCGTGAGGCTCCTTGGTTAACTCAGGGGAAAAGGAGGAGGAAGACTCCGAAGAAAAATAGCTTGAAGAAGATGGCAAAGGACAGTCCGGGTGGCAGCAGCAGTGGTGCCAATGGTGCCATTGGTGAGGCGTGTGGTCCCCCCTCAGCAGATGCGGATGTTGCAATGACTCCGGTGGGTTCGGTTGGTGATGAGTGTGGCTCCAATGCCCCGGCAGACAAAGCCGAAAATTTGCAAGGAGCAGACGAGTGTGTGGTTTCGTCAGGGGTGGTTGTGTCGGAAGTGGTTGTGTCAGAAGTTGGTGGTTTGTGTTCCCTTGGTGCGTTTCAGGAAGTTACTACTGTTGAGGCTGTGGGTGGTGACGAAATGTCGGTTTTGATGGTGACTGAAGAGTCAGGGGGCACCTTGATTTGAATTTATACGGTTTAGGTTAGGTTAGTTAGATTATTTCTTTACCCCTTCTACGTGCAGTCGTTTGGGAGTATTTCTTTTTGTGCTTGGAATGTGCATGGAGCGGCGGGCAAAGTGGTTGAAATTGAGAATTTGTGTTGCACTATGAATGTACTCGGCCTGTTGGAGACCAGGCTACCTCCCGGAGTCACACTGTTTGTGCCAGGTTTTAGTGGGTTGGCTGGTCCGGGGCAGTCGGGGGTTAGGGTGTTTGTTAAAGACACAATCCCTTTGTTGTTGCCGTCTTTGCCCCTCTGTCCGGGCATAGATGCTTGTCTTTTTCAACTCTGGTGGGATGGGGTGTGGCTAACGATGGGATTTGTACATGTGGTCGGGCTTTTAGTGAGGGACAATTGGGTCCGCTGGGTGAAGTCGCTTCCGAGACCATTGGTATTGGGAGGCGACTTCAATGCGCATCACTTCTCATGGGGCAGTGCACGGTGTGACTCGAGAGGGAACTTGATTTCTGGCACAGCTGATGCTTTGGGACTAGAGATAGTGCAGAACGGTACTCCAACCTTTGTAAGACGTAGTGGTGGAGTGGTCCAGGAGTCTGTGCTGGACATGTTTCTGTGTTCGCCGGAGGTTGCTCGCTGCTTCTCGTTTGAGGTCTCTCAGGATCTGAGGGGCAGTGACCACCTTCCGGTGGCATTGTTCCAGCGTAGTGGTTTTGCCAGTGTTAAGGTAGCCGGCGTAAGGTCACACAGACCTGTTGTTGGTTCTGGCGATTTTGGTGAATGGGTGGACAAGTGGGTTGCTAAAAAGGGCAAGGGCAAGAGTGGTACTTTGGGTCTTAAGGGTAAGATGTCTAGGGTGCCTGTTTGGTGGACTAGAGACTGTACCATGGCTGTCTGTGAGCGCAGGCGCTGTTGGCAGCGCTTTCGCAGGTTCCCCTCAGACGAGCGATGGTTAGTATTTGTTGGTACTGCGAATGAGTCGCGTTTTATTCTCCGCAGGGAAAAGGCTCTCTATGGTAAGCGGTTGTGCGAAAGGGTTTCTCGTGGCCTGTCCATTCAACAGGTGTGGAGGTTAGTCCGTCCCCAAGACTCCCGTGTGGCAATTGAGTGGGTTCTGGACGGTTCCGGTTGTGTCTTGAGAGGTCCGAGCATGGCTAGCGCGTTTAATGAAAACTTTGCACAGGTCTTTAGCTCTGCCAGAGGTCCTCCGCCTCCGAGTTTGGATGTCGGGGTCGTTGGTGAGGTACAGGATCCAATTTCGGCCTTGGAACTTGATGCGGCGCTTGCGACCTGCAAGCTGCCCAGCGCCGCTG
The DNA here is from genome assembly GCA_023313725.1 of Lithobius niger. NCBI lineage: Eukaryota > Metazoa > Arthropoda > Chilopoda > Lithobiomorpha > Lithobiidae > Lithobius > Lithobius niger. The sequence continues at coordinate 13,763 of JAHWFP010020234.1, forward strand.
GCATTGATGGTATTTCGTACAGTGACTTGTTGGATCTCAATAGTACAGGTAAGGCCGAGTTGGTTAGCTATCTTCAGAGTAGACTAGATGGCAGCCCGCCCCCTCCCTCTTGGATGTTTTCTGTGTTGACCCCAATTCTTGGTAGAGGTAAGACGCGGACGGCTGTGACTAGCTATCGGCCTATTGCGCTGCTGTCGTGTGTGAGGAAGACCTACGAAAGGATTCTTGTCCGTAGGCTGGAGTGGGAATTGGAGGAGTTGGGTGGGCTTTTCGGGGCCCAGTTTGGGTTTCGGCGTCAGCGTGGGGCACAAGATGCCATCCTTTACTTGGAGGCTGGTATACGCAGCGCCTGGTCTCGTGACGAACTTGTCGTATGCGCCTTTTTAGACATCAAGGCAGCTTACGATATGGTCGATATCCGGTGGGTGCAGCATGCTCTTGTTGAGCTTGGTGTCAGTGAAGGTCTGGTTGCTGCTATCTTGGCCCTTCTTGGTACTAGAACATTTGCTACTAGGGTTGGCGGCTGCTGGTCTGAGACGAGGTCGACTGATAGGGGGCTCCCGCAAGGGAGCTGCCTCAGTCCGGTCTTGTTTGCAGTTGCCATCAATGCTGTGCTTCTTGGTCTGAACAAGACTGCTAATGTCGTCGCTTATGCAGACGACGTCGGTGTTTGGGTGGCGGGTAAGGATCTTTGTTCCATTTTGGCAGTCCTGGAGTCAACCATTGCAGAGGGCCAGCGTCTCTTGGCATTCAGGGGACTGCTTCTATCGGCGCCGAAAACGGAACTTGTGATTTTTTCCCAGGGTGACTTGATGTCTGGTGCTATCACTGTGGGTGGGACTATAGTTCGGTCTGCGGGTAGTGTTAGGTATCTGGGTGTTAGGCTCGATCACAAGCTGTCCTGGCGTGGGGAAGTGGCTGCGGTCAAGGAGGCTGTCTCCTCCCGTCTTCGAGTTCTCAAGTCATTGGCCTCCAATGACTTAGTTGCGCGGCGCTCGGTTGTTTCTTCTGTCTACAGGTCGTATGTGAGGTCTTGTGTTGATTTTCATCTTCCCTTTTTGGCCTGCTCAGACAGCGCTCTTAAGGGGGTGCAGACCTCTATCAATGACTGCTTGCGGACTATTGTTGGGGGGCTACCGTCGACACCAGTCCTTGCTTTGCATGTGGAGACCGGGGAACGCCCAGTGTACATTCGTGCTAGAGAACTACTCATGGCTCTTTGCCTCCGTGCCATGGCGAGGGGTACAGGAGATCCTGTTGCAGGCCTTCTCACTCGTTTTGCCACACTTGAGCTTGCGGACAGGGAGCGGCTTGGGACCCCAGGACTTGGGGCGTCTCTCCTTCTCCACCAGGGCTTGGCTGTGTTCGCGTCTCCTAGTTTTCCTAGGGCATTCCGTCCTTGGGCTTGGTGCGATCAACTTGCAATGGTTTGGGAGGCTCCTCCCATTCCAGATGCTGTGAGCATCTTTTGTGACGCGTCGTTCCACAGGGAGCATTGGGAGGGGGGTGCAGGGATCTTTGTGCAACAGTTGCACCTAGAACGTAGTTACTTTCTTCGTGGCCTGCCTTCTGCGTTCGTGGCTGAGCTGGTGGCTTTATCGATTGCGATTGAGGAGGGTTTGGACCTTGGCCTACCGGCCTTTGTGGTTTTCTCGGATTCTGCCTCAGCTATTGCGTTTCTCCGGCGTTCGTTCACTACGTTACGAGTGGAGCACCCCATTGCCATTGAAATTGGGAGTAAACTTGTGGCAGCCCTCCAACGCGGGGTGGTTGTCAAGGTGCAGTGGGTGCCTGGCCACTCCTCTGTTTTTGGAAATGAGGTAGCCGATGGACTTGCAAGGCAGGGCTATCTTGCGAGGGTGAATGCTGTGCATTGTCCAGTGCTTCACAAGGATCTGCGGCCTGTTCTGTCCTTGCTTGCAGGCCAGGCTTGGCAATCTGCATGGGAGTCTGGGTCTACGGGCAGGCGTCTGTTTGATCTCCACCCATCGGTTACAGGGCCGTCCTTTTTGGATTGTCTGCCGTGGCGTGATGCGAGTCTTCTGACCAGACTCCGTACAGGTCATATCCTGCTGCGGAGTCACATGTTCCGACTTGGTTGGTGTGAGTCACCAATTTGCATGTGTAACACCGGCGAAGAGTCAGTGGAGCATTTTCTTTTCTTCTGCCCTTTGTGGGCGGGTTTCCGTGTCCACCCAGTGTTGGTTAAAGAGACGTCTCTGGTGAGGGCTCTGGGGTTCTCTGCCCAACGTCACGTTGTTCGAAATGCACAAAGGGGTATTGTGGCCTTCTGCCGGTCGACAGGTCGGTTGGGACCTTGGTGATTTCTGGTTTTTCTTTGCCAGCCGCTCAGTGTTTGTCCTACTTAGGATCGGGTTGGGTTGGGTTGGGTTGGCTTTGGTTGGCTTGGGTTGGTTTTGGTTGGGTTGATTGGGATTGGATCTGTGGTTTCTGTGTGGTTTTATGGCAAGATTAGTGCACTTTGTTTAGTTAGTTTTAGTTCTTAGTTTAGAGTAGAGCGCATAGGGTAAGGCCTGTATAGAGCTCTCGTAGTATAAATAAATAAAATAAAAATGAGATGCGCGCACACAGCAAGCAAATTCACCACTCACTATTATAAAAGTGGGCGAGCAAGTTCATTCATGGCATGGTAACAAAGAAAAAGGGCGAGCGGCCGACAATGTGAACGGATGTGCACTGTAACAATCACTAGCAAACGAAACATTGCTTCAATAAGGCTGGCTATTAGAGCCGTGTTGTATAGTTTCAAAGTTGGTTGAGTAACAATCACCTCATGCACGATCGTTACGGCGGGGTTATTGAGCTTGGTATCAACACGTAGAAACAGGCAATTCAGCCCCGAAGAGAATAACAGTGGCACCCTCCATTGAAAAAGCTATTTATTACCCGAAGAAAACAAAACACCAGGGGTTCCAAGGGAGGGGGAACAGGGATAGGGTATTCAGACCACACAATAAGGGAATGGGGCAGAAGGGGATGGGAGGTGGCTGTCGGCGGGGGGCCGCGTACCTAGCGCGAAAATGCATAACCGCGAAATGAACTAAGCAGAAATGGATGCAGGCGAAATGAATAACCGCCCAATGAATTGGCGCGAATATGAATTGACGCGAATATGAACTGGCGCGAAAAAACAGAAGCGCGAAAATGAACTGACGCGAATGAAAATGATATGATTTACCGCGAATATGAACAACAGCGGTATGAACTCGCGCGCAATGAATTGTAGCGAAATGCACTGGCGCGAAGGAATATGACCACACGGGCCCCGAGGTGGACGAGGGGCCGCATACCTGGCGCGAAAATCCACAACCGCGAATTTCAAAACGGCGAAATGCACAACAGCTAAAGTCGGAAGCCCGAAATGAACTATAGCGAAGCATACCTGAAGCGAATATGCCAGAGCGCAAGACGGCAGAAGCGCGTATATGAGCTGTAGCGAATGCTAACAATACGAAAAGCCGCGAGATGGATAACAGCGAAATTATTTACAGCGAAAGTCAAGCAGCCGAAATGAATAGACGTGAAGGATTAGTAATGTTTGCCAGCCCACTAATCTCCCTTAAGGCGGGGCACATGAACGATTGGGAATGAGGGAAGGGATCAAGAAGAAAAGGGGAGAAAGATATGGTGGTTTGACGACAGAGGGTGCTTGACAGCTACCGAAAATAACCCGCACTTCAATCTACCATCTAATTTATAAACCACAGCTTGGAAATAACGAGAATTAGTAACAAACACACCTCATATCATAATCCCCTATTTTTTAAACTACATTTTTCAATATTCTTCAGTATAGTACGTCAGTCTGTAGGTAATTCAGTGATGTTGTTAAGCCAATTGTTAACTTAACTACCTGGTAAAAACTGTAAAGAACATTTAAAACATTTTGTTTTGTTGGTTGCAATGGTGAGAGCAGCAGTAAAGTTTCACGTGGACTTAACACTTCAGCAAACTTGCGGTGTCTGAAACCTTACAGGAAAGCTTATTCGTTTTCATTTGCTGTTTGGCTTTGGTTCACTTGAACCGTACCTTAAACAACAAACGAGTTGGTTTTTGTTTATTAATTCATGATACTCTGGGATAGCACGTTATTCGTCTGGCAAATATAGGTGGTGGGGTGTTATTGTTGTGTATTTGGTTTGGCTTGAGTAAAAACAACAGAAAGCCTCAACGTTGCAACAGAATACATGAAATGCTTCATGTCGAGACTAATGTATCTTACAGAGACCCTAAAGCGACATCCTTACTCTAACACTAAAAGTCGTGAAGTCGTGAAAACGTACCGTCCGTACGAATATCTAGCGAGATTCTCTGAATACAACTCATTTACGTTTCTGAAAATATTTTTTTTTGCTTTCTGGAGAAGTCGTTAAAAAATATTATGATTCGGCCAAAAATTAAGATACTAACATAGATAGCAATAAGCCTGCTAAAAAGTTACATTTTTTGTTCCTATTTTAGTTTTCTTCGAGTGTCAGCGTTTCAGAATTCGTATTTTTTTTACTGTAGGTCACAAGCATAATCCCAATAGGTGTGAGAATAATAATCATCCTAAAGCCTCCCCAATCATAGTCAATCATAACTGCCGGAAACTCACTATCGTAAATTAATATGAATGAAACTTTTTAATTCACTATCCACTGGCAAACCACCTGGCCGCCCCCCCCCCCCCGCCCGCCCCCCTCCGAGAAAAAGGGAAAAAGTGG
>JAHWFP010020235.1:0-25938 GCA_023313725.1 Lithobius niger
AAAATACTTACATATAGTATAAACCCACACGCATTCCCCACTTTCACTGAACCCGGAAGGGTTTTCAAAGCGATTGTGAGAATTGGATGGCAGTGCATGCTGGATAGTGAGTGTGGGCACCATCTGGTGGTGAGCTTTGTATAGCTTCTTAAATTTAACTTTAGGCATTTGAGCATAAAATAGGCGATGCTACAGCCAATGCTAAAAGGAAGTATTTTAGCATAGTAAAAACAAATTTTATACTTAAAATTCCGGTTTTGATTCCTCTGTAATTGCAGAATCTGTTCAACAATCCAGCCATGTAACTGCTGAAAATATTAGGAATTTGTTGTAATTTGCAGGTTTACAAGAAAGTATGGCTGCTGGACAATAATGAAGGAGAAGCCATGCGTGTAGTATATCGCATGCGTGGCTTGTTAGGGGATGCCACGGAAGAATTCATTGAAACTTTGGATGCCAAGAACGATGAAGAAGTGGACAATGAAGAAGTGTACAAGATGGCCAATATCATGAGTGGTTGCGGTGGACTTGAAGTAATGCTGGAAAGGTAAAGGGGTTATTTATTTTCACTTCTCTCCGAAAGTAACCTTTAGTTATAGGCTAAATGATCGAAAATCTTAAGTGATAGTCTACTTTGGTTTTTTAAACAATTACCTACAATCATATTGTATGATTTACGCAAACCAAAATTGCAGCACAAATTCCCAGTTAGAAGTTGCACTACAGGCGAATTTTCGGTGATATCACCAGTAAAGTTACTTGTGAGTCTGTCACCTTCCTCAGGCCACGAAACTACTACTTAAGACGACTGTCTGCAAAATGGACAACAAGTGAAAGTTGTTTTTTATCTTAAGTAGTAGTTTCGTGGCCTGAGGAAGGTGACAGACTCACAAGTAACTTTACTGGTGATATCACCGAAAATTCGCCTGTAGTGCAACTTCTAACTGGGAATTTGTGCTGCAATTTTGGTTTGCGTAAATCATACAAATGATTGTAGGTAATTGATGTTATTTACGCTCTTGTGCCCAAATTCTCAGAGAGGCTTTCTTAGCTGACAACCAGATGGCTATACTGTTTGTTCTCTTACCCAGCATGTACTGTCCTTTCACTAAACGTTTGGGCACGAACCTGGAAGTTTGTACCATAGCTCAGTTTAAAGTTTTTAAAATCCCCAACTCGAAAAATTTTGAGTTTGCGATCGAAAACATTAAAGTGTGCTCTCTATCTAAAGATGCCGAGAGAAAAACATGCAGCCTGTAGGTTTTATAGGGTTTATGACTTTTGTTTAAATCTGTGACATTTGTTTACATTCTGAGAACGAAGTCAAAAAGATTGAATAAACATGGTACAAGTCAGACCTAAAACAAACCCAACGTGAGCGGTTAGCATCGTCAGATTTAAGGTGTGGTCATGTAGATAAAGGATATTTCCCTACCCTGTTCCCAAAGTTCTGCAGCACTTCTAGACTGTCGCCTTTCGCTCCTGTCATTGAAGTTCTTCTAGACTATCGTCCTTCACTGACTGTCGTTTGCACCTCTTCAAGACTGTCGCCCTTCACCGTCTGTTAGCTCTACTAGACTGTTGTTGTTCCCTGACAGTTGTCCCTCAAGCCCTTCGTTTGTCCAACAACTACAACCGGCACGCTGTCATTTCTCGTCTTCCCCACCCCTTCCTCTGCTTCCACCCTTTGCTGGCTGTCGTCCTTCCAGTCCTCCGTTCATCCTGCAACAACGGGCACTGTCGTTCTTCTTTTATCCTTCGTCGATATCGACCCTGCGCTGAGTGTCGTTCTCCATGTCGTTCACTCATCCAGCCACAACAGCAGTTGTTCCAAAGGCACTCCTAAAGAGGCCCCTCCCGGGAAACCACCCCTTCGCCCTGCCTGTCGTCTGTCCATCCTGACACTGTCATTTCTGTTTTTCGGCCTGTCAGACCCTTCGCCTGATACCGCCCTTCGGCCACCTGTCGTCCTCCACGCCATGGTCATTCCGTGCGTTCATCCTCCTGCTGCAGCTCTTCTTCCGGCATCTGCGTTCGCTGGCCGGCTAAATGGCGCTGCTTCTGACACAACGTCTCCTGGTCCTTGTGACGAGGTTGTGACTTCGGCTCCTTATCCCCTAGTTCTCAGGCCATCCTTGGCAGGATGCTTGCTTCACGCTGCAACAACAAGTAACGTTTCAGACCTGCAACCAGGAGCTTCGTCACTCTCACTGACTAGCTGAAGCTCTTCCAGATCTTTGTCCGATTCTTCCTACGGCTTTTGAGCCGTCTCCTATACCGACCGTGGCTCCTGCTTCTCAATTGCTCCTACGGGTAAGTCCAAGAAGACTTCTGACGACGCTACTTACGCAATGAAGGATTGCGACCGGGCAAGAGTGGAGTTGACAAGGATCCCCCTACGCCTCGTCCCGGCCATGGAACATGGGTCTTTCGGCCGTTCGGTGATGGCTTTGCCAACCTAGGCACTTGACCCATCCCCGATTTGAGCTCTGAACTGCTGAAGCTAGATTGGATTTTGGAACAGCCCTGCAAATCTCCCAGAAGATCGAAGTTCACTCTGGTGTTTTAAAGACTGTGACAAGATCCTTCATCTAGACCTTCGGGCCGCCTCACAAGCTGATCTATGTACTCATCACACCAACACCGCCTCATGTGAGAAGCTTTCGTCTGAATCAAGCCAAACGTCTACACTTCTTGATCAACCAACCCTTCCAGAAGGCATGCATGAACTTATCCTGTGGCTTGCACCACCTTTGGACGTCTTCACGAAGCTGAAAGAAACCAAGCCAAAGCAAGAAACAGCTACAACAACAACCACAACCGGTCCTTTTATAGCAGATCTTCGAACCAGGAGGGGGTAGGACCAACAACCGCATCACAATTCCTGACTGCAGCAGCCGTTTCTCTTTCCCCGGCACCAGACGAAAACCCCGCAGCGACCAATGACTTGTACCGCCTTTCGTAGGAAATTACCTTCGTCACTTTTTACCTACATGCAAGGAATTCGCCCCGTCAATTTCACCCCTTTCTTTCGTCCTAAATCCAGGACCTCATCATAAAAGACGCCATCTGCGAAAGCTCTGATCCGCTTCGCCAGAGCTTCTACAGTTTGATCTTCCTTCACCCAAAGAAGTCTAGTGGTAAAGACTCATCTTTAACCTCTAAATCAAAAGACAGAAAATTTTCACTTCAAGATGGCAACAAACACCCAAAGCCAAAAACCGAACGACTGGACATTTTCAACATACTTAGAAGATGCGCCTTCACGTCCCACTACACGCATCAGCTTGCCACTTCTGTCGCTTCATGTACAGAGGGGAGCAAAAAGTTTGGTCTTTTAACAATGACCAAATGCAACAATTAAGAATTACAGTATTGTTACGTTCAATTCAATTCAATGGAACATAATGCCACAAATCTTAATTGTTGTATTTGGTCATTGTTAACAGACCAAACTTTTTGCTCCCCTCTGTACAAAGGCAGCGTCAATGAATTTCAAGACTTACCCTTCAACCTCAATACTGCTCACAGGATTTTCACCTTTGCACTTAAACCCATCCTTGCTCATCCTTATCAAATCCAGATTCCAACAAGCACCCACTCAGATGATTGGATCCTATACAGTCGAGACTCACCCCAGCTCGAGAATTCATCTTTCTGGGAGCCTCATTCAACCTCGCATCCGCAACCATAATGCCTTCGCCAGACAGAATACAATACATCATAACTCAAACACGTCCCTTCGTCAAAACCAAACCATACTCTTGCAGAACTCCACTCCCTCAAACGGAAAATGGATTCCATGGCAAATCTTGCCCCCTACGGCAGATGGATGACCAGACCGCACCATCATTACTGCATCAACACTCAGGGAAGGCATCATCAACTGAGCAATCTCTCTCACCCCACGGACGAAAACTTCCCGGTCGACGCTCTCCTACGCTGGTCAAACGTTCTGACCCTTCCCCAGCCCGTTTCCCCTTCACAAGCCCCTACCAGATCACCACCTCCTCATGGGCGCCTTCCTGGAAGGCTGGGAGCCTTACATTGCTCACCATGAAGTCTCAAGCAAATGGACATCCCTCGACCAAAACCACATATATACATCTTGGAAGTGAAGGCTGTCTTCAACAATCCACACCACTTTCGTCACCTGACGTCAGGGAACGTCGTCCAAGTTCAAGTGTACAACACTACTGTCATTGCACACACGTAAGGAAGGGTGGAACAAGATCCCACAAGCTCCATAACATCACCTTGGCGATCTTCCAATCGTGCATTCATCACAAGGCCATGATTCTACCTCTTCACATCACTGGCAGAACCTCTACGAATACCTCATTCCTCCGTCCAAGCTTCTATCTCGGGTCGTTCTGAAAATCGAGTCATCTCAGGGCATCTTCCCGTTTACAGCCCCGAACTGACCATCGACAGCATGGTTCCCTCAACTTCTAAATCCTCTAAGCAACGATCAATGAAGTCTACAAGAGGTTCCAGATCAACTGTCACAAAAAAAGGGACCCAATTCCATCCAACTTCTACAACATTCTGAACCTGCACGGGTGGCTACTATCATCTGACTTATCAAAGAAGCAGGAATTCTTGAGGAACAAGAATCGCAAGGAAAGCCATCAGAGAATCGTCCAACAACTGGAAGAGATGGTTTCGTTGGTATAACAGGAGGAAAATCGATCCTATCAATCCCCGTTTTACCGGAGCCCCTGATTTTCTCAAGGTAGGCCTAAAAGGATGCACCAAACCTGTGCATAGATCAGCCCTTAACTCCTGGAAGACCAATCTCCACATCTCTTCACACATCAAATTTTGAAGTAGAATGTCCAACAATCCTTCAAGTTTTCCCTGACTGGGACCCATCAATCGTCTTGGATTCTCTAATGTGAACAACCTTATAAACCACTCATAAACAGCAACATTAACCTGCTCACCCGCAAGACGGTGTTCCTGATGACCTTAACTGCCAGTCTGCATGCAGTGGAAGTTCAAGCCTTGCCCATCGACCCAGCTGGTTCTTCCACCCTTACCTCACATCCACTTGCTTAACACCAATATCTTCTTTTAGAGCAAGACCCCAAAGACCTTGTGAACCGTCAAAACCAATTATTATTCCTGTGTTTTCAAACATAATTGGTGACGAACCTACCGTCTCCTGTGTTCTGCACGTGCTCTATGCTTTTGGATTGAAAGGACTGATAACAGCGAATTCCACAAATGACGAAATCAACTGTTCCTTCCTTCAAAAGAGATTTCGGTAAAACTTCTGCAAAAAATCACAACTTGGATCAAGACAGTCATTGTAAACGCCTACAAAGCTTTGAACATTGACCATGCCAGCTACATCATCAGGATTACGCCACATAAACTGAGGACCATCTCAACATCTTGGGCTTTCCACAACAACATGTCTGTTCCTGAGATCCTCGCAGCTTCATTTTGGAGAAGTACGTCAGTCTCACATCACAAGAAATGACCACGCAAGCCAATGGACTACACCATCTGTGACCCATTGTCACTGCCAGATGAGTTGCTAACCTCCTTAAAGTACTAAGAAGAAAGATATAAAGTGCGAAGTTTGTAACTTTTTGGGGGACCCAGCTTGTAACCCTAGGGTGCCCGTCGAGGTGGTGCCCTCCACAGTTTTTACGAGGTCTTAGTGTAAATGCAAAAATGCACAGGTAATGGATATATTCGAACGGCACATTGAAACTTAAAATTGCTGGCCTCTCAGGCAGGCCGGCTGCATTTTGTTTCTATTGTCAAAACGGAAATATACATTACCTATACCGACCCTACCTCCCCTCTTGAGTCACCACGACATATTGAGAAGACAAAAAGATAACAACCGGCCGTGCCTCGGTGGTTTTATAGGAGTGTGTTCATGCATGTGCACTTGGGTTATGCAATTGGACAGCTCTGGGCAGCTAAAAAAAATTGTAGGGAAGGACAGAATTCTGGAAGGGAATGGAAAAATTTTGGCAATTTCATGGTTTTACTATCCTAAAATACTTAACCTTCAGTAAAATCCCCTACCTTCCTCGCTATCGCAGAACCCGGTGGTCGTTACTATGCAGCCGAAAGGTTTGTATGAATGATGAGAATGAGGCTCTGCTTACTATATTAACAGTAAGGGAGAGCAGCGATCAAGGTCCCCACATCAAAGTAAGGGGCCCGGGACTAACTACAACATCGGGGGCCTTTCCCCCGACTGAAATCGTAAATAGGTTACACTATGTTATAATATTCGTCGGCCACTATTGTGCTTAATGGATTGATTAATTCATTAATCCGGGCTGTTTACCTTTGAAGACCTAAAAAGCTGATAGGCTTTCACTACAGTGTTTCTGTTCCGTGCTTGTTGTCGTTGGATTGGAGGAGTTGTTTGTTGGAAGTATTAAGAAAATTCACAATACGCACAAATCGGCTACATTACTCATAGTCATCAAAACTCACAATAGCGAAAAAAAAAAATTCTTAGGCTGTGCGGGCCCCTTGAGTTACCAGGCCTGGGTACAGTGGGTCCACCTGCCCCCTTCCCCCCCATTGTGGGGGCCCTGGCAGCGATCCTAGTGGTTGATTAGCTAAACCAATCTTCTAAGACTGTAATGATTTTGAATGAGTTTAAAAAGCAAAATCAAAGCAATTTAGCATAAACTGATGGTAAGTATTTTAGGATAGTAATAACTCATTTTAAGCTCCGTTAAAATTTTTGTTTACGTTCGGTCATCAATTCGATACTTTAGTCATAAAATATTTCAGAATAGCCAGCCTCATCTAAGCCTTTGGCGTTGAAAGACCTATCACGAGAAAGTTATTGCCACAATGGGATCTTCCCTTGGTGTTGACCGTTGACAAGCCTCCTCAAGGCACCCTACGAGCCTCTGGGAAAATCATCGTTAGTACTCCTGACCCGCAAAACTGTCTTCCTTATCTTCTTGGTCTCTGGAAAATGCTGCAGCGAGCTTCAACTCCTCATTGTTGATAAAGTTTATTTGCGATTCGGCCCAAATTACAGCTCAGTGAAACTTCTGCCTCAGGCATCTCTCAGAGCAAGGGCACAAGCATCCACGGAATCATCAAAATTCTTCATGGTTCCAGTACTACGTCCCCTTGCTGTTTATCGAGTTGTGAGGCACTTTTAATGGCATCTGATTGAAATACTGAGTTTTTTTTAGCCAAAAAAAGCGAACATTACATGTGGTACCCATACCAAATAAAAAATTCTGGGATATGGCCGCAAGGTGAATTTTCGGTGTTTCGTGCATTTTAGGAAAATTTAATCTGCATTTATCACTAATTTCTGCAATTTTTCCAAGTTCGTTTGCCTAGAGGGCTTACGTGGATCAAGCCATCCCCATATCTTATTACCCTCCTTCTCCAAAAAAAAAAAATGTTCACTCGCACTGTCATTTAAACATGATACTATACTAATGACTGCTTGATCATAAAAAAATGGCAGAAACAATTCTTCCAGCTAATTAAAGCTTTTTAATTGCACAGTTTTAAACTGCTGTCAGTTTATTATTAGAATTTAGTATATTAGATTATAAAGATCATACAGGGTGGTCCACAAAAAACTGACGACCCAACATTTTGTCCAACTTTTCTAGTTAGCACCCCTCAGAACCAGGAGAGGACAGAAATCTTTCCGTTTCATTTGATTTGATTTCTGTCCTCTCCTGATTCTGAGGGGTGCTAACTAGAAAAGTTGAACGTAGAAAATTTTGGGTCATCAGTTTTTTATGGACCTCCCTGCATATTTTTCTATCTTTCTTTCTAGGTTAAATACCATCAATGACCTTGGCCGAAGTCGTTCATTGCTGATGGTGTTGCTGCGTTTATTTAGCTATTGCATCAAAGTGGTCAGCAACCGCCAGAAGCTGCTTCAACCTAGCATGCAAGCAATTGCAGTCATGCTTCACACTCTTAAAGTCGTGCTCGTGTCTGACCCAGACTTGGTTTTGGGCCAACCTGGAGCACCAACACTGACCGAGCAATTGTTGCAGGTACGGACATATTACTGCATATTTCCCAAAATGTAAGGAAGCTGCTTGTGGATTTTATTATCTTTGTGTCTCGTTTTGTAGTAATTTGCAAACTGGATTTTCATTTTCTGAATAAACTGTCCCTAGCATATTTTGTAATCAGTTATCACAAATTTCTCAGTTTAATGCTATTATTATGCATTAAACCTTTTATCAACGAGTTTACAGGCAGGTGCATTTTGGAAAATTTTAAGCTAGAGGCTAAATGCACGTAAACTTGCGTTTCAATGATGCAACCTGGCTATGAGTGGCGAAGTGTGGAGATGTGTCCACAATACAAGAAAGAGTGGCGTGCATTCTTTCCGACGCATGCCCGATACAAAAGTGAGCAGGCAAGCGCTAAATCAGTTTGATATAAAGCGCGACGCCAGCGCTTCTAGCAGCGAGAGAACTAAACTCACTGTAATTTTGATTGAAATAGTAAACAGGAGTTTCAGTTTAATTCCGGGCAATTAAAAGAGCAAATCTAAACGATTCAGCACGTAATGAAGGTTAGTAGTTTGCAGATAGAACTAATTTTATTCAGGGTTAAAATTTTCGTTTTCACTTCATTCTGAAAATACTTCCCTTTAGTTTGGGCTAATTGTAGTTTATATAGTTATGCTCAATATGCAGGGGGACGAGATGCTTTAGCACACCGAGTTTCATGATGTCCACACTGATCCGACCGTAAAGACCTTAAATTTCACTTTAAGAAGCTTCACTAGCTCACCGCCAGGCGGCGTGTATGCTCATCTTCCAGCATGCAGTGATGGTAGCTACAGGGTGGCAAAATGCCACTGGCCCCCAACCTCAGGGGATTTCCCCCCCCTGAAAGAAAGAAAATTTAGATTTAAAAAATGCTCTTTGGAGTACACTAGTTAATTAATTTGATATACATTTTATTTTAAAAATTAATTTCGAGCCTTCCCGTCAGTCCATTCCCCTATATCATTAGAAAAATATGGTGGCCCGCAAAAAAGCACGAGCTAAAAAAAATTATCTCACACATTTATCTAAGTTCAAACTTTTTCCTTTTTTTTTTTCAAAAAAAGTGAAAATGGGTCCACTTGACAGGAAAGTAGTCCCTATTTTCATTATAACAAAAATGTGACTATAACAACAAATTCCTAGCAGACGACGAACGGTCGTTGGACGATGTTTTGAGTTAAAGTGGAATGCCTGAAGAAGATGATCGCCTGTGAATTTACATCTCCAGGGCTACTGATCATCGAAAATTTGCGAAGATATGAAGTGATATCGTGACTATGAAAATAAGTGTGTCTACAGTGATTTCTTCAATGTATTGTATAACAAAAATACAAAAAAAAAATTAGAAAAAAGTATGCACTTAAAATTTAGGCCCCCAAGGGCTAATTTGTTACCGGCCCCACCTAACGTAGCTACGCCACTGCCAACATGCATCGCCAGACTGCCTCACATTCGTTTGAGCACTCAACGTAGAAGGTCGTGTTTGCTCTCTGTTCAAAAATGGCTTCTCAGATCTTCGAAACCACTTTCTTCTTTCCTGAGGAAATGTTTTCGCACCATAAAACTCTGTGATTAGACACCATTTATTTCGTAAGTGTAGGCAATGACATTTTTTGGAGAATTCCTGTGAATTTGGCATTTTATGCATGTGGCGTAAAACGGACCAGAAAGAGGCATTGATAAATCCTAAATAAATTCATAAATCCTGTAGTCCAGTTTCCTGTGGGTCTTTTACCATCCTATAAATAATTTGGACCCAAACCTAAATGTGACGGCTCAGCAGATGACGCCATTGACTGTACTTAGTACCCCCAATTTTGTGCCAGTTTCTTCCCTACCCATCGTTTCAGAAATTACCATGGACTTTTCAAATTTGATGAGTGCGACCATGGGTACTGTGTTAGGCAAATTGCGGGCTTTTAGGGAGAACATCCGTGTTGTTCGTGAATTTCTTATGACTAACTCACTGTACGAGACGCTGCAAAATCCAACATGGTGGCTGCCATGTCGTCTGGTGAGAAAATAATTATTACAATATCCTTTATCCTGGCGTTTGCATTGTTGTTCTGCTCGTTAAGCTTTTGATACTGGGGTTTGCTGATTTACGTAGTTGCCTTTTAACAATGTTTAAATCAATATAAAACAATGAAACTGGTCATTCGGGGTCCCGTAGCTCCGGAATGGAACGACCAATCGAAATTCTGACTTAAGGTGCAAAACTATACCACGGTAGCTGTCCATAGACACCATCCGCACCATCGCACACCAAATATTAATAGAGGAAATGCAGGAACAAATTTCGTGAAAGTAGGCCGCGGTAGACAATTAATATATATGCTACTTTGCCACCCCCACCCCCCTCAGGTATCGATGGCTATGACCGACGGACCCCCACAATAGATATCCTATGGACGACTGCCTTAAGTCTTTAGATGCAGTTTGCCCGTTTAATTAACATTCTCTGCCCACCTTTTATTAGGAACCACCGCCTCTGTTGTGAATTTGGCCCATCCACCTCGCATCACTTTTGCCAATTCTGACTCCATACGACCACCCTCCCATCTCCTATCGTATTTGTAGCTTGTTATTCGGCAATATGTGGACTTTGAGGGACTATCACGTGAAAATGTGGCTCCCATCTCAGTGGGTCAGCTACTCACTCCTCAGAATGTAGAGAAGAGGAATTTTTTCTTAACTGTAAATCGCACAGGTGCCCTCAAGTGTGCTCGATATCGCACCTTTCGCGGAGCAGAGTTCGTCACGGACTCGCTCATATGGAGCTTGACTCTTGCCTTTCGATGCCTTCAGTCATCAAGACTCCTTCGCCAGGCGAAAAACGATGAGAACATCATCAATGGATCCTTCGGGCTGGTTCTCACTCTGACTTAGCGTATTCTGCGTCACCGGCTGCTTTACGGGCCTAAATGGCTGAATAATGCCATTCCGCTTAATGCAGGACTGATACTGTTAAACCTGGACCCTTAACCGTGTTGGATTTAGGCCCATATAGGGCCAGAATGTCGGAAAGCCAGTCACTAATGCCGTACTGAGTTAATTCTTGCTATCAACTCTTGGGACTATGTGCCATGTAAATTCCCATTCGACGCCATATTGGATTTGGTGAACAACACACCTCAAATAGGCAAAGTTCTTTCAACATTTACCAGCTTTATTTATTGCACATGATATTTCCACTTAAAATACCTTTCCACTTTTGTAGTAGCAATTCTCTTGACAAATAATTAATACGGCTTCAAATAAATAAATAGGCATTAATATAAAGGACAGAGGCAATTTCACACACATCCTCTCCTCGCTAAGACATCAACATGAATGGCTGGAAAGGAAGTTGCTCTTCATTTTCTGCTTTGGCTCAAGGTTCATTCACGTAAATACATATGGCATGAAAAGCCATATGGAATGTACATCTTTGATGCCCATGCAGCGCAATGGCCAAAACCACATTAGGACACTTTAACCTACACACTTATCCCCTTTTTGGTCATTCCTCAATCAGTTAGTCAACTTCACAGACACAATAAAAAGTTCATTCCACTCAGGCTCACCGGTATTGTTCATCGGGCAGGCTTGTCAAACGTTTCGTGAAGATGTTCACTATATTTTTCTTGCTCGGAGCATAGTTTAGCACATACTTGTTGTCGTTGACAGCTTATCTTACGTATTTATATCCTAAGTCTATATGCTTTTTTTTTTTTTGCATATGTTCT
Source organism: Lithobius niger (assembly GCA_023313725.1). NCBI lineage: Eukaryota > Metazoa > Arthropoda > Chilopoda > Lithobiomorpha > Lithobiidae > Lithobius > Lithobius niger. The sequence goes on from JAHWFP010020235.1 coordinate 11,759, forward strand.
CTATTATCCGTTTCCAAGTTAGCACCCCTCAGAACAGGTGAGGACAGAAATCTTCCCGTTCGTTAGATTTTATTTCTGTCCTATCCTTGTTCTGAAGGGTGCTAACAAAGTTGGACTTAGAAAATGTTGGGTCGTCAGTATTTTGTGGACCACCCTGTATATTCTACCAGTGAACTTGATCTTGGCAGGAGAATCGAAGTTCTCCAAGTAAAATTCAGTGAAACTGTATTACCTTGACTTCCTGACCACTTCCCTGCTTGGAATCACCTGCGTCGCGGGCATACAAGAGATAGGGCAGGGTGTTGCATAGAAACGTAAGGGACACAATTGTGCATACATTATCAACGAAATTGTGCAATATCACGGTTTTTGACACGGCGCCGTATGGCAGGGATGGGATCTCTTAGCACAGTTTCGTTGGAGTTTCGTTGTTCTCCTGCGAGAACAAGTTCTGTGGTAGAATCTCCCACTTCTACAAACAATTGTGAGAATGGCTGAAGATGCATGCTGGGTGGCGAGCATTCATGCCACCTTACAGTGAGCTAGTGGAGCTTCTTAAAGTGAAATTTAAGGTCTTTGAGCATATAAACGATATTTAGCCCAAACGAAGGTAAGTATGTTAGGATAAGTAAAAACTAATTTTATCTTTAAAATAACGTATTCTAGGGGAGGTATTCAGATATACAACTAGTATACATGTGAATGGTTATTAGGAACAATGATAACATTAACAGCGACCATAAAAAATACCGCCATTTATACGCATTGGTAAAAAAAAATTGGCGATTCTAACATTATGGCTTGATTAATTGTGGAAGTACCTAGGAGTTTAAGGAAAATACTTAACAATTTGAAAGGAAATAGTAATGAAAATTCTAGGGGGAAAAAACTGTGATTTAGTAGGTTTGGCACACTTGCATTTTGTGTAGAGCAGGTATAATAGTTCTAGCACTCGTTTTACTTGATTTATCAAATGTATCATGTATCAAATTTATCATGGTTAACCCAAAGTGGACCTTGCAGCAGAGTGCAAGTAATAAGTACAGAAGTTATAATAGTCCTTTAAGCCTAAATTGCTATTTAACATTTTAAAATTTTTTCACTACGGCATAGTTAAGTTTTCTGGAATTCGTCAGAAGTATTCCTTTTAGCACTGACCAATTTCCGTAATAGAAATGGAACCCAAAGTGTCTGTTTATAGCTATGACAAACATGTTTCCAGGTGTTGCCTGTACCTTACGTAGGGAACAGTAGAGAGTGTCTATGCACTCCACTACTGAACTAAATTGTGTTATGAGAATAGGTCTCCTAAAAGAAGAAAAAAACATTTTGGGGAGCACAATCCAGAGGGTATGTGATAAAACTTTGCCTGTATTTCTTGTGATGTTTTAAGATTGCCACCATACAGCATAACTTAATGCAAATCCTGTTTACTCTGTTAAACATTTTCTTAAAAGTACCTGTGATTCTCCTAGGTGATGGAAGTGATTCTTGTTGAAGCTAGCACCCTGCCACCTGAAAAATTTGCGGCTTTAGCTGCCACTTGTGGTACACTAGAAGACGTAAGCCATTTGCTTCAGCAGATTGGCACTCCAGCAGTTCGTCAGAATGCTGGTGTCCAACAACGCTTACTCCGTGTTTTACCTTTCTTAACTCTGGGTGTACCGGAAAAGATGCAGGCTTTAGTGAATTACTTCAAGCCAGCTCTGGACTTCAATCGATTTGACTTTGAACACACATCAGATGATGAGTTGCTGGTAAGTAAAAAGCAATGAACAGCAAAAAATACCTGCTTTTACCCGGCTTGACTCATTCCCTTATAATTTCCCATAATTCATTTGAAATATTTAGTAGTGTATTTTTATATTATTCACTTGTAGTTTGCACTGTAAGTCAAATTACTGCATATTTTTTTGTTTCATTGTAGATGGAAAGTTTCTGTGTTCTCACAAATGGCATTGAGCGTAATGTCAATGGCAATCATCTCAAGGATCTAATTTTAAAAGAAGGGATTGTAAATGAAGCACTAGAGTACATCCAAATGCATGCGCCACCCATACGTACTGCTCTGTTGATCGATTCCGATGAGTGGAAGGAATTTATATCAAAACCATCTCTGAAGTTTGTGCTTCGGTTGTTAAGTGGTTTGTGCTCTGGGCATGAAGCTTCACAAGTAAGTTTCTATTCCATTCGTCACATGGTTTTTCTGCATAAATCATTTATTTTCATAACCCAATTACAGTATAGCCTTGATTATCCGAACACCTTTATCTAAATGCCCTTTTTTAGTTAAAAAACAAAAATTTAACAGTTCTCGGACAAAATTTTGATAATAAGCTTGTAAAGTTTATATTTCCAAACAAATCATAAAATGAAATCTTTATGTAGTCCGTTTGTATGTTAACGCTCACTTCTATGCAAAAAAGAAATCTGTACAATAGAAACTCTGCTATCTGAAATCCAATTATCTGCTGCCCACTTTGGGGAAAATTTAGAAATTCAACAATTGCCAAACGAAACCAAGTTATCAAGCTCGTTTATGTCCTCTTCTAAGCACAGTTTGATTCAGAAGCTTAGTGTAACAACCTTGTAAGTCAAATTACACTCCCCAAGCAAAAAAAACAACTATAAAATCACAATTTTTATTTAACTCTGTTCTCAATTGGTTTGGATCGCCGTAGTATCTAATATGTACTTAATTAAAGGTGTCTCTTCTTTGCTCCACGATGTCCCTTGCATTCAAGTCTGGTTGTAGTTGATTCTAGTATTTCATTTAGCTGCCAATTTTCCCACAGAAGGCCATTTGCTGGAGCAGGTATCACTTTTGAAAACAATGTTATCAATGAATTCTAAACTTTTGATGTTATCTACATTGTGCAGTCACCCCACCCAGATAAGAGTAGATTTATTTGTACAGCACAGTACAGTATTAGTAAGTGGAGAACACCCTTCACTGCCACATGGACATTTATGTCAAAATTTACTTTTTATTGCCGTCGAACATCTACAGTACCTCATTTTCCTTATAGCAGTTCCTTCCGTTGACGGGCTCAGTCCCCTAGACGAGAAGTTGGCTTGCCTGCCTTGCTCGCAGGTCCCATCTACTGCGCAGGCGCGCAGGCCTCTATACAAAGCGTCGCCCGGTGCTGGGCTTCATTCTTTCTCTCTAGGGCACTGCCGCCTGCGGTTGTTCTCTTTTGCTCTCCCTGAATGGACCTTCTACAAAGAAACAATGAATGACCGTTGGTTCCTCTTGACTTCTGGACGTCGGACTCCCTTGTTCCGGATTTTCAATTCGACTGCGTCACTTCGGCTAAGTGTCAATGTGCCCGTGCTACAGCACGTGGCTCGAAGACTGACAAGATCACCAACCAGGATTCGGTCTCTCCGTTTGGAACCACGGATTCCCTGATTCTTCTTGTGGCTTGCTCCTTCAGTTTCGTGGTGTCTTTACACACACTGACTCCTGCTAGCGCCGGACACTGCAGCACAGGCGACCGAGCAACCGAGCATTCGGACGACGCTCGAGGCTCGAAGGCTAACAAGTCCACCGACCGAGATTCAGTCTCCCCTTTTGGAACCCCATGGATTCCTTGATTCATCGTACACCTTGCTCCTTCAGTTTCGTGGTGTCTTTACACACACGGATTCCTGCTAGCGCCGGAATACTGCAGCACAGACAACCGAGCATTCGACGACGCCCGAAGACTAAAAAAACCACCGACCGAAATTCGGTCTTCTCTTCTGAACAAGGATTGCTATCCACCCTGCTTCTTCTGGCAGCTTGGCATTCGGTTCCATTGTGTCTATACACGTGTGGATTCCTGCAAGCACTGCTGCACTACAGCACCGGCAACCGAACAACCAAGCATTCGTATGCCGCTCGAGGCTCGAAGGCTTACAAGACCACCGACCGGGACTTAGTCTCTACTTCTAGGACCACGGATTGCTGTCCACTCTGCCTCTTCTTGCGGTTTTCTCTTTGGTTCCGTTGTATCTTTACACACATTGATTCCTGCAAATGCTAGTACACGGCAACACAGTAATCCGGGCGTCCGACACACCAAGCGTCCGGACTACTCGGCAACCAGGAATCGCGAGTTGCTGCCATACCTGCTTTCATATAGAAGCCCCTTCTCCATCAGTGGTTCCCTCTGTTGCACAGTGCGTCTCGTGCGCACAGGCGTTCGGGAATTGAGGAACCAACAAAAATCCTTTCATGTTATTCCTATGTTCATGCGTCCACACACCAAAGCATTTGTGTCAGAGTGGCCAGGCGTCCGCCGGCTGCTTTAAGTATACATCAAGCTCGTATACCACAACTTTTGGCATCCGAGGTCATCTACCAGCTTCCACGACTGTACACCAGCAGCCGTATGCCACAATACAAGCGTACGAGCATCCGCACATTCCCTGACACGACAAGTGTTTATCAGCAAACTTCGCCATAGGCATCCGTACGACCGAGCCGTCTCCGGCTCGTGCAAAGCACACACAACGGCGTCAGGCTGCCGATTCACCTTTGAGTTTTTACCAGCATTGCCACCTTCTGCGCATCGATTCTGCACAGCCTCTTCATATATAGGCCAGTTGGTCGGCCGCCATTTTTTCCTTCTTCTCAAGACTTCCACCACGTTGGACGTTCTGTGGACTGCCATTCCTATTCCCGGGACAGCGGTTCCTACCCACGATCCCCTTCGGCTTCTGTCTACAGTCTGCCAGGCCTTCAGAGAATTTAATGAATGGACAAGGCTTGTCCTCCGCTGCGTAACAATTCCCAAATGTTTCTGCATCAGTGCAGCTCAGCGCGAGCACCCCGACAACCAGGCTTCTTCTGCTAATATGCATCAGGCATCCGGGCAACCGGAGACCGGCGTTCAGGCCTGGGACCATTTTTTAAATTTACAACCCGCTATCCACCTGCTTTGGAAGACGCTACTCGTCACCAACACTTTGTCGTATACAGGCGGCCGTCTTCGGGTACCAGTGCACAGTCTCCCAAGGCCATGGGCTCATTAAGGGCACCCACGAAGACCGCAGTTTCTCTCCAAGACTACTACAGGCAGAGCCCTATCATATCCTGTTACTCCGTGGGTAACCGAGGCTCGATACCCGGGCCGGGACCGAGGGTCAGGCCCGGGATCCTTGTCAAAGAACCATTCCTGGTTGACTGTTTCTCAAGTCAGACCTCTTTTAGCCGTGTCAGCCAACTCGTCTCCTTTCCTGGAGCGAGACGAGTTCCCTTACGATCTCTGGACTATACCTCGAGCTGTCATTTACGATTACAGCCATTTGACTCCCTGTCTCCCGTCGACCACACTGCTGCTCAAGCCTGTAAAAGCCACGAGGTTCCCCTTCTCATAAGAACCCCGGTACTTCCTGGTCGTCGCTTTCGACGCCCGGAAGCGTTTCACAGCAACTACAGCCTCTCTACCAAGAATAGGACTCCAATTCACCCGGAAGCTCGGCATTCGCACTCTCTGTCTTAAGCCTCTGCACCTCTCCACTCAACGACTGCCTCTTAGTCCCAACTGGGATGCCGAAGATTCCGACTCAGGAAGCCGTTCGGACTCCTCTCTTGCGAGATCTCCCCTTGTCCGTCGAGGATGAGTCGCATTTTTCCTTCTCCACGCTTTTCAACACGGAATAGACATCCTGTGGGCTTCTAATACAAGCTTCGGGATTCCGCCGAATCCCTTGTGTCTCCCCACCAGGCAGTCAACCGCCGGATGCATACAAGCCTGGGCCTCGTCTCTTCGTGTCTGGAACATGCTTCTGAAGAAGAAGCTACAAACAGTCGCCAAGTTATCTCCACTCCCTCTTCTCCTAATTGGCAAGAAGATTATTATGCCCGTTCGCACGCTCGATGCCCACACAGGCGCTGCTCTTCTGAGGTTTCCGCATCCGTGTCAACCTTGTCAATCCAACCAGGATTCAGCAATGAGCCGTCCTTTCCACCATTTATCCCGTCTCTTGACACAGCTAACGATGCAGTCTTTTCTGTCGAGTCACCAATTCCTCGTCTTTCAGCGTCTCTTCCAGACCCAGTTTCCGGATTCTGGACGCGCTTACCAATGCTGCCAGTTTACTGCTTCATCCGCACATTCGGCTGTCTCCCCCTGGATTTCCGCCTCCTCATCATACAGCCTCCGTCAGCTGTCAGCCTACACGGTCTGGCAGTATGATGACGCCTCATCATTCATTCCGGTATTCCCTGGCCTTACTCGGTGTTCCTCTGTCTCCACCTACCGTGCAGAGACTGCCGAACTCGAGCCAAGGGTATGGCACTCCATTTCCGTATCCTGCCCTAGACACTTAATACTTTCAACCCTTCAACCGGGAAGTCATTTATTCTCGGCCTCTTCAACAGGACCCTACACCTTTTTCCTTTCTCCTCTCCAGTACAAGCTTCTGCTGTCCATACGCTACAATCAACACTGAAGAAGTTTGCTTGACCCCCTGTACAAGGATAGCACGCAGACTCGTGCACAGGATAAACATCAGCTTAACAACGGAATGCTCGCCTCACCTTACCCTCCCATGCCAGGCAGATTCCACTTCAGTCCCGTACTACGCACGTTTACTCTCGGCTTCTCCCGAGTGCCTCATTGTGACATGTTCAAACACCTACTTATCTCATGGAACTGCCATGGCCCTTCCCTGAGATTCTTGGCCTCTCGATTGCGGATTCCTTCCAGAAACTGGAGTAGCACTATCATCACTCCTCCATCACAAGCCCTGGATATCTAAATCTCTGTCTGCACATCCAAGTTACGGATTACCGGACTTAAGGATTCTCTCCTCGACAAGCAAGACCTTCACGCCATCGCTGAAACACGTATGACTCTTGATTCGACCATTCACCAAACTCGCGGATTCCTGGAACTTCCACGGATTCCTTTTCACTGTGCAAGGGCTCCAGACTCCACCTGGACAAGACAAGTTGTTCTACAGGTAGTGAGAATTTTGTCTGCATGCCTAACTTTTTTTCATTACCTTGCGCTGAATAAGGTACGCTCTCTCACACATCGCTGGGTTCCACCGGCTTGAGCATCAAAAATAATTGGTTCACGGGGTGATAAGACTCCGGGGCAGCCTGCTTGCAGCACGGGCTGCAGCACCTTGGCATCCGCCTCCACGGGACGAGGTCTGCTATATGGAAAATGAAGTAATATAGGTTTTCGACGGCAATAAAAACTTTGATTTCTGTTTTTGTTGCCTATCCGAAAACATACATTACCTCGGCCTGCCGGCGCTCCCCCCCCCCCCCCCCTCTTGGTCGCCAAGGTAGACCCAGTGTGGAAGAAAGAATGAAGGCCAGCGCCGGGTGATGCTTTATATAGAGGCCTGCGCGCCTGCGCAGTAGATGAGAGCTGCGAGCAAGGCAGGCAATTTAACTTCTCTTCTGGGGGGATTGAGCCCTTCAGCGGAAGGAACTGCTATAAGGAAAAGGAAGCAATTTACGTTTTCGGTTAGGCAACAAAAGCAGAAATCAACCAGGCTAGTCCTGGCACATCAAAGTGTTTTGTCTTAAGAGTATGGTTCTACCATGAGGTTTACGCCTTTTACTGTCAACTGCTGCTATTTAAAAAAAAAAAAAAATTACTTGGTTATGCTTGCATTACTTCCTCTGTATGTCACTTCCAGTCTGCCTGATTTCTCCTTCTGCTTCTTCACCATGCCACTTTTAACAGAGGGTACAATACTTCCATTAGGGAGGTGGCATCAAAAGTAGCATGGTGAAGAAGCAAGAGGAAGCAGGCATACCGGAAGTGATGCATGCGAAGCCTGGTGATTTGATGGGTATATTTTTTTAAGCAGGCATTGACGGTAAGAGACATAACCCAACGGTAGACCTGCTTAGGGAGGATGCGAAGAGAATTACACTCTGAATTCAAAGTTACAAAGTCATATGATGATTAAAAAAAAAAGTTGAAGCAACGAAGCAATGCAGTGCAAAATAGACATTGCATTGCAAAATAGAATAGTGAATACCTCACCTTTTCAGCCTTTAGATGCCGCACAAAGGAGCATCTTTACAAAATTGGCCAATAAATACCGTATGTAAGATTTTGTAATTCGTAGAATCGAAGAATTGGCTGAATATTAGATGGTGAATGCATTTAACTGAGCGAATTCCTAATGAAATCGTAATTGACAATTATTATGGCTGTACCAATACCAAATTTAGCGTTACAATAACAATCAAGTTTTCACTACTTCCCAAAAATTCTTTGCTTTTAGCTTTTTCGTAAGAACTATGCTCTTATGTTCAAAAACTATCTTGGCTCTTATGCATTAAAGATGGAGGTTAGTACTGGTCACTGGCCAGGGAGCGAGAAACATTTTATTACTGGCGAGTAGGTTCTGTCTCCCTACTCGACAAGCTGAGAATGTTGGAAAAATATGGACGTGTCCAACATTGGTCACGTCTAGGCTTCAAGCAACAATGCTAGTGTTGCGCGTAACACACGGGCACATGTGTTTCAGGACAGCATGGTGTCAACATGCAACTAAGTGTAGGTTTAGCTAGGGACTTAGCTTAGGCTTTGTTATGTGGAGAGGGAAGTAAAGCAAGACCCACGAAGCATAAGTGCTAAAGCAGCAAGGAACAGATCATCCCCAGATGACTGTATGACGCTCCAAGACACAGCGTGAGCGTCATGTAAGTTGCCACCACAATATCCTTCACGCTAAGCTGCCTGTTCACAATCCGCACCTCTGTTGTATTTATGATGTGGGGAATGAAGAAACCCGGATCATAAACGCAACACAGGTGCAAATTGTGAATAGATGCACCCTAGCTAAACCTACACTTACTTGCATCTTGACGTCATGCTGTCCTCAAACACACTGCACTCAACAACACAAGACATGTGCCCATGTGTCGCGTGCAACATTAGCATTGATGCTTGAAGCTTGGACACGTCCCCATTTTCCCAACGGGAAGGCTATTATAACATTTTTTTCCTTCAATCAAGTTATGAAGTAGGAGTATAAAAATTATCATGGTTGAAATTAGCTTCAGCAAAAAGCTGATGGAAAGGATTGCAATGCATTTATTTTCATTTTGCATTATCTAATCTCTTTTCTCTGTCTTTTCCTAAGTTCTGCGTTGTTCACCGGCCCCCCCCCCCCCCCAAAAAAAAAAAACCGGTGTCGAGTAAGATTTGCAGTGTCACTGGCCAGTGTAATCTCCATCTTTATTATGCATCCTTGATCAAACGAAAAACTAAGAGGTTCGAAGAAATGAACGTCAACTAAAGTATTTCTGCTGAACCATTACCTATTTTGTCAAATTTGACAAATCTTTCAAATTTTGTGCAGCAGTTCCCGAGTTATCAATATTTCTGCGAAAGTTTCTATACCGATACCACAAATATTGATAACCTAACCATGGGTATCGGTGCAGCCCTAAAAACATTCATGCTTACTTAAATTGTCTTTCTCTACGTCTTCACAAATCATAAAAACTCCTTTCTTAAATTACTTTTTAGCTGAAAGTAAGTGTTGACTGCATCCCCATAATTCATAGACTGGAACAAGTGTCGAGTGATGAACATGTTGGTTCTTTGGCTGAAAACCTAATGGAAGCTTTGAGAGAAAATCCTCGTGTCGCTCAAAAGATTGAAGAAGTTCGCAAGCAAACCAAAGCTGAAAAGAAACGTCTAGCCATGGCAATGCGTGAAAAACAACTAGCTGGTCTAGGCATGAGTACAAATGAAAAAGGACAGGTAAGTAGAAAAATAATGTTGTACAATGGTCCTCAATTGCTATGGTAGCAGAGTAGTGAGAAAGCTTAGTTTAATAGTTTTAAGTAAGCTAATCGGAGCGTGAACAGATACAGGAAAGGGAACCCTGACAAAGTGCTGCAAGACATATTTATCATGGTAATGTGAATAGACTATGTGGATTGACCCTGCCTAGCTGTATAATTAACCCAGGTTGTAAAGGAACTGTACGTAGGGGAAGTTATAAACCTAAACTGAAAATTTCCTGGTCTTTCAGTCTGCTATACAGGTGCAAGACTAAGTAGGAGGGTGAACGCTTCCTATTAGGGGTAGGTAGTTATTAAAAAATAGGTTCTTATTTGCCAAACATATTAACCTGATAAGGCCGGGAAAAAAAAATTGTTCGGTTCTCGGGCGAGGGCGGGTCCCCAAAAATCATGCGGGTCAATCGCTTTTTATTTCATTCGTCTTACGTCGTTACCTGTGGAGTGAGGCACTAACGAAATATTTATTCTTGCAAAAATTATTGGACACAATTATTTCAAACACACGCACGCAACAGATATTCATTAAAATGCACGGAAAAAAGCGGACAAATGGCTTTAATAGTTTTGGAGAACCGTTGTTGTTTTTTTTAATTACGGGCGGTAATGAAAATCGAAAATCTCCGTGTTGACAAAAACGCGTCCGAAAGTCGGCGTTAGTTAGGCTAAAAATCGTTGCTCCCACCTGATAAGCAATAGTGTGAAGGTTTATAGGCACCTTTTCCATTTTAGTTTTGCATCGTGACTGCTGATTTAATTTTTTAATGCTGTGAAACGGCATCTTTCTTGTGATTTGCAATGACGAACTAGAACACTTGTCAAGCGCTCACGTAAAATCCGAAGCGATTGGCGGCGTCCCTGTTGAAATCGCGCATCAGCCAATGAGAGCACGCAAAATCGGCCACGTAGTGCCAACCAGCCAATAATGGAACGCGATTTTCAAATGCTTTGGAAAGTTAGCTTGAAACGGCCAGAAACGACGTACTACAATTCGCCTGATTCGCCAATGCCAAATGGCCATCGAGAACATATGTTGAGAGGCCTAGATTCAGGGGAATTCCAGTTTTCCAACTAATACAAGATGGCAGCGGCCCAGTCAAATAATTCGACCGCTGCCACTGATCAAAAATGACCAATTTTCTGCTTTTTAACTTAGGAAAAAAGAATGAGAAAGGCATTTTTGCAGTTTTTAGTGAGTCTACACTCAACTAAAGTGCTTTTAATAAAATTGTAGATATTGGTAACTACGTTTTTTTTTGTTTTTTTTTTACAGAAATCGATGCACATCATGTCAGGAATTTCAGCGTTTCGCATTTAGATATTTTGGCGGAAAATTGCGTTTTTCGACCCATAGTTTACCTTCAAAGCTTCGACGTCGTTACAGTGTTTGGGATGATTTTTTTTGGACGTATATATACATTCATACTGCTTAAAAGGTTAAAGAAAAATGTGGAGCATTTTCATAGCATTTTTAAAATAAATAATAAAATAAAAAGCCGGGTGGCCTGGTCTTTTTTCGACCTTCGAAATGCCCGAGAACCAAACTTATTTTTTTTCCCGGCCTAATTTTGCATTATATTGTCTTCAATGGAATGTCTCCCTGTAGGTTTTTCGGTTGCTAGTAGCCGCCTGCTTGCAAGTTGTAACGGACATTGGCTCACCCTCATACCTACTTGTGTGCTTGAAGCGGTAGTTGACTTTTGTTGACGCCAAAACCATTTGTTTAACAGCAAGGACTTTTAGGTTTTGCGCCAAAACCATGAGCGGACGGGCAGGAGAACTGGGACAAGTATTGTTGGCCACGATTGGTAAAAACTTTGCAACCAAGAACGGGATTGGTTAGTGAACTCATGAGCTGATCGGTTGTCTGGTGGAGCTCTGGATCCGACCGGAGCATATAAAAGTCAAGGGCTTCAGAGTCCGATGTTCAGTTCTCGTTGATTCTTGAGTTGAGAATGTACATTATAATGTAACCCAAATCTTGTCATGATTATTCTGTATTAAACAAGATTTAACTACTTTAAGTTTGGCTTCTACATTGAACACACGTTACAGTTGGTGGCAGCGGACGTACGCCAAACTACGCAGCGTAGCAGTTTCACCGGAGATGGATCACGAAATTGTCGGAAGAGCAGACGTCAAGCCGGGAAAAAGTTGGTCAACCGACGGCAAGCGAAGGACTGCAACCGTGCGAGTCATGCGGGATATGATACGTCACACGGCAGGGACGAAGCTCAAGCCAGGTGTGAACGGCAATAAAGAAAACGTGGTCGGCGATCTCGGAGAAAAAAAAATTGCCAGAAGTTGCTGCAGTCAAGCCGGGAAAGTTGTCACGACGGCGAGCGAGGAACTGCAAACTGAGCGACAATTCAACGGTTGTGACGAAGCAAAAAGGCGGCAACGTGGTCAGCGGAAAAAATTGCATCCCACGGCGATCAGGTTGAAAAATTGGCTGAAATTGTGGACTAACGTCTTGCAAAAGCATCTCCAGAGTCCAGATTGGAGGTTTTTACAAGAAAATCACCGAAGTGGCAGAAGGTGCCACTAAGCAAAGCAACTTACAAGTAGTGCGGGCTTTCGTTTCTCCCACCATCTTTCCAATTCGTATCATGAAGCTTTTAGTTTGTTTTGCTAAGAAAAGCTACGATTGAAGGGATGGCGTCAACTCCACTATTTCGCAACTTTGACCTAAAACATTTTGGGGATGCGCGTCAGCTTCACCTTGGCTTTATACAGTATTACGGTTTTTTTGTAAGCTATACTTGCAGCATAGCAGAGTTCATATTTCGTATTGTAATTGCTGCGACAACTTACAATATTAGGCAGGCAAACACAAAACGTGGCCATCATCCATTTTAGGTTATTTACAAGAGTATTTACATTTATTTACACAAGACCATACAATCGTGTCACCCATAGTGGCGCGCTCTACATAAGATAACAGCTAGTCCTGCGTGTGGAATACCCTAATGCTCGTAAAGTTCAGCTAACTGAATTGTTAACTCACATTTGTTTCAGAATGGGAACGTGCGATTGATTTTTACTGTTATTAGAAAACCTGGACCTGATCGAAACTTATGTGATGACTGAGATGGAAACTTAATTTCTTACTACCTGCAAATACTTACTTCAGTAATTATGCTTAAAATCATCATTTTACGCTATCACTGCTCATTTATCAACTAAAAAACTCCCTTTTTTTAGCTTGTATCCAAACTTTCTCTCCTCTCCCGCCAGGGGCGCTGCTACTCCTAACTAGGAGGCCGCCATCTTGTTTGTTCCCCTCATCACATTTTGAGCACGTTGTTAGGGTATGACGTGTTTGGCATCGCTGCCTTTGTTTTCTTGTTTGGAAGCAAAGTTATCAACTTTTCTGGGCAGAATTATGACCACGATAGAAGAATCAAACGATCTATTACGTGGGAGACTCAATTCGAAGAAATTTGATGCGTGTAGCTGCAAGAAACAGTCAAGAGATTTTCACCCTCTTTGCCGTGAGTGCAGGCCCTGCAACTTCGTCACCAAAGTATGTGAACTGTGCGATTTGCATCATCGTTCAACTGTGAAGGACAATTTGCATACGTGAAAGAAATCGGATCAGAAAGCAGATCAAAGGGCCAGGGCAGCAACGGCGGGTTTGGTTGATGACGAAACGGCTGCAGCTTGTCAACCGGAGGGAGAAAATAAGATGGCGTCAACAAACGAAAATGACTTTGCTGAAGTTCACGAAAGTGTGGTGGTGTGGGATGATGCAAAGTTGTTTGATGATGGAGTAGGACAGGTGCCGTTCTCAAATGAAGAGTTGCTGGCGTTGATGCAGACCACAGCCAACGTAATTTTTGATGCGAAAGCCACTTGTGTGGAGCAACGAATTACGAAGAAAAAAAAAAAAAAAGTTCGGCGCCCTAATGGCTGATATGCTTCACATGTTGCAACCATTGTTAGCCAAAGAAGAAGAAAAATCATTGGATATTAGGAACCGATGTGTCTGTTGTGACGGACATCAAGTCGTGTCTGCGATGCAGTCGCCAGCTATGCAGGCGCCGTGCCGTCAGGAGGCGCCACGTGTCGGAGATGTTAAGACTGCGTCTAGATCAAGTCCGGCGGCGGTAGTGAAGAGCTCGGCGAAGAAGGAAAATCTTCTAGGGCGTCCACTCGCGGGTCAGGAAATGACAGTACTCAAATGGCCGCTCCCGGTGTGGGAAATAGCGGTTCGTGTGAGCACTTCAGCGAAAAATCACGCAAAACTGTGGGAGTAGTAAAGTCCAGTGAGGACAAATTTACGAAACTACTGGATATAATGAGTTTGTTTATGGCGTCAAACACCAGAAGAGCGTGAGCGTTTAATTTTTAAAAGAGTACCATTTAAAAAAAAAAAAAAAAAAAAAAAAAAAAAAAAAAAAAA